>BGPR01003661.1:0-21967 GCA_013235015.1 Araneus ventricosus
AAAGTAGTTGTATTGAGATACCAACGTACTTAGCTAAACTACTAAGGAAGAAAGTAAAATTTGTTTTGCTTTACTGGTAACATAATTGAAGTAGTAAACAAGACGTTTTTTAAACGCAGTTTTTGTTTTACCGGATCTTAGAGTATTTCCTTTATCGAAAACGAAATAAATTGCATTTGAAATGCAGTGAAGCAAACAGAAGTGAGGGTAGTGAAAGTGTGGGTTGTGGAATGGAGGGAGAAAAAGAACATTTGGAGGTCAACTCTTTTTTCATTCTTTTTGCGGTTGAAATGAAAAAAATAAGAGAAATCGGTATCTCGTATCTTGTCGTGGTTGATATCGAGTTTCTTTTGCATTACAAAAATCTTAAAGAAGTTTTTTATGTGAATGGTAATTAAATTCCATTCGACGCTATACATTTCTGTTTCAATTTTGGTTTATTTACTTGCTTCTACTGCTGAAATTTTAGGTTTTTCGATAAGAACATTGAGGAAATCCCTGAATATCTAGCTGTACTATTGATAAACTTTTCTATCCTTTCTTTTCTTTTGTTTCAGAGAAGAAAATTAATTTGATTTCTTTCCAGAGAATTTATTATGCAGACTAAATAATGTTACAAAGATGTAATGTCTCTTTCCTGCCTCGCTAGTCTTATAGTTGGGGAGGGAGTTTTACAGGGTATGCATGGAGTGGCGGGCAGCAGCTAGGCCAGGACCCCTGACTTTGGCGACAAACTTGGCGATCATTCTGGCGACTTTGAAGAAAAAACGAAGATACTCGAAAATGCTATTACTTTCTCGATATTTCTATTAGGGGCCGAGATCCAGGTTTTTCCTGAAAATTCTATGTGACGTCACGGCCTATCTGGGAGAGTATAAAAAGACCGCGCTTGGAACACAGTGTGTGTTGATCGACTGGAACGACTTTGGAATTTCGTCTGCAGAGTGAGATAGAAAGCCGGTCAGCTGAGCATTATTGAAAGTGCTGTTATTGTCATTATTAGTGATTTGCTGACTGTTTGTGTTGTTTAATCTGAAAGTGCTGAACTGTTATTACCTGTGAATTGATGACAACTGTTTCAGTTGTTAATCTGTGCAAGATATATTGTTCCTCTTACCTGTGCTACGTGTTTTCCTGCATATTTGTGAAAAACCTTAATTCCCCATTATCCTGCGTGTTGAACTATTTACACCATACATCCACAGAAAGATTTTTGTTACAATATATTTAAAAAATAACATAATTTATTACATATGCTTCCGCACAGTGAATTAAACTATCTTAACTACTATTATTCAGAATATTTTATTTTGGATCCAGATAATATATTCTTCACAATACAAGATTACTCGATATTTACTAATCAAAAATATGTTATACTCTGAATTCAAAATTCATGATAAACCAGAAATAAAAAAAAATGAAAATGTAAAACTGATTCGTCGCGAGGTATCCTTCATTAAACCTATACCGATTTATATTTAAAGATCATATATATTTTTCATAAACAGCGGCTTGTTACCTGCAAATATCACCTCATCTTTATTATATTTCGGAAATTAAATTAATGTCACTCTTTTAAATCATCATCATCTAAAGTACAAGTTACAATTTAAATATATTTTTTATGATTTATCCACTGAAATGTATTCTGATAATTTCCATTTTAATGGCAATATTTTGTCAAAAATTTCTTTACATAACATTTGAGTATAAATACCAAGTAATAAAATTTAATTCTTTTGTTGATTTTCTTTAATCCAATTCTGTAGAAATATCAATTTATAATTAATAATATCAAAGATAGATAATAATCAACAATTTTAAACTGCCAGAATTTTTTTTTTTGGTTAATCATAATTATGGTTTTTCAATAACCTTTTTCCTTATTTCTTTAACTATTCACAACTTTAGACATATGTTTCGCATGAACCAGAAAATTTCCTCACAAAAAGATTTTGTCTTATGGTTTTATGAAATTCTCGACTCCAGTGTCCTAATAAGAAAACTAAGAACATACGAAGAATAGTAAAAAGAAAAATTCAAGACCCCCGTACATTTTATAACTATTTCGTAGAGATAAAAATCACATTGATGAAAATTCAGTAGTCTCCTGACTTCACTTTAAGCTCTTCTGATCAAAAATTGCATTCCCCCCACAAATGTTTTACAATATATAGCCAAAATTGTAATCAAGTTGTTCAAAAAATCTGGAATAATTTTTTTGGAAATAAATTTACCGAAGGAATGAAAAAATCGCTTCTTTTGTTTATCAATTCTTTTCTTTACTAATTTGTGATTTCTGCTTTACGTCTCTAATAGCAAATACCACGTCGTCACTGGTCCATTAGAATAACAAATTTAAGACGAGAACTTCTTCGTCTTTCTCTTTTGCGTTTCCAATTCGAAGAATTTTTGGATGCTCGTCTTTTATTTCTGCTTTTCCAGATCCTCATCTACTTGTTTTTATTTTTCCTTCTTTTGGAGGCTCGGAATTCTTTTGCTTTTAACCGCTATAGAACAATCACCACAATGACGGAGAGGGGAATAGATTAAAAAAACTGAAGAGACAGGAGGGGAAGGTAAATTCTCTCTCAGGTGACTCCATCTTTTCTTCTTTGATGTCCTTACTCATTTATTTTTCTGTTTTCTTTGAAGACTGGGAGAGAAGAGAAGGCACCAGAAGGATCGGTAGCGGAGTTCTCAGCCTATTTCATCTTATCAAAGAGATGAGACGGAAAATGCAAACTAAATCTGTAGAATACTTCTCTCCTATCGAAGTATCTCATAGTAGGAAATTTGATTTTTCGGCTTGTCGCTGTGAGGTCGTCGTTTTGTAAACAATTTGCGTCGAAATGCATATGCGTGGTAACAATCAACGTCAGGTATCTTTAATCAACTGTGACGAACGCTTCCTCTGGAGGGGAATTCTTCAAAGCTTTGAGAGGAATTTATACATGCTGTAAAGACTTGTCTCTCGTAATCTTTAGCTAATAGCAACCTAATTTATGCTTTCATGAGTATGTTAAAAAGCTGCAATAAGTCTTTGGAGTAGTATGCTGATTTTAATGAGTGATGACACAAATTTATTGCTATATAAAGAATGCTTAGGTTATTTTTAATTTTTAATATATGTTATATAATTTTAAGAAAAACAATGAGATTAGAATAATTTTTTAATGTTTCACACAGTGCAATTCTTTTACACAATTTAGATGTTTTGCTCTTTTCAGAGAAAAAAGGAATGATTTGTTTAAAAATTGAAATAATATAGGATATAATCTTGTTTAAAACTATTTGATGAAATAGATTATTGTTCCGGTTTGATCTCCAGGTCTGTATTTGGCGAATTTTCTTCTTGTAACTTTGAATCTTAATCCAACGAAGATAACTGCAGTTAAATGGTCATCCAACTGTCCAAGCTTCAACCCAGAACCAGTTTTTACTCCCAACATATGATATTATGATCACATACTTCTGATCTTTACTGAATTAAACCACGAATCAGCGAAACAAAGATTTCGAAGCCGATTCTGTGTCATAAGACTACCATTGTTTTTATAAGCTAGAAAAAATGAAAGGAGATTATATATTTATATTTATGACTGTTGTGTATGCGACATAATTATCTCCTTTCCATGCTCTATCAATCAATACATCAATTATATGAATGTTCATGCATGTCTATTATTTCTAAGATTTACTTCTTATGTATTATTATTCATATAAAAAATATCTAAATGAATGCTACTTATAGATGGCGCTGCGTATGCCTTTTCAGGATATGCAAGGCAGTCCGAGAGTACAGTTCAGTTGCTGTATCGTACTTCGACGCAACGTTTTGTTTCTGTGCAATTAAGCACAGCTCGCTCTTTGTCAGCGACAAATTACTAAATATGTTTATAAGCTACTAATATGTGTTTTGTTGCGATCGTCTATAGTGTGTGTTGTGAATGTCAAAAATAATGCAGAAAAGGAGAACCTTGTGCGTTTATTGAAAATACTACACACCTAACTACAATGAATCTATACAGCTTTATAGTATATAGACAGAAGTGATGTATCATCTTCTTAATCATTGCCTAAATAGTGTGTTAGGATTTCAAAAAAATTGGAGTATAATTTGATTTATTCGATAAAATCGAATTCTTATTCTTGTAGTTCCAAATGATTGGGTATTCAGAGATGAGAGAGGAATCGATTAGTACAGATAAGTTTAGTGTTCATCAATACATATAATCAATCGCTTTGAAGAGAAGTAATATCAAACGGTACCAGAGAGCTGAAGGTTTCTTAATTTGAATCAGTGGTGAAATTAGAGAGAAACATTTGCTTATTGCAAGTTTCTTTTGGACACTTCAGAGCATGGCTTTCTAATTCATTTCCAAACTAATAGATGGAAAAAAGCACTAATCTGATGAATGTTTACAATTTTGTATCTTTTACGAAGCGTTTCAAAAGTGGAATACTTTATAGGCGTTCGTTAGATTATTTCTAACGAATTTTATTTTTTATCACAATAGGATTTTAATCTTAATTCAATTCTTTCCCTCGCTTACCATGGTAGAATCTTAAATGATCCATTCTAAATACTCGAAAGAAAAACAGAAATAAAATTACAAAAAGGAGGAGGATAAATTTTTATTAATATCTATTTTTCAAAATAATTATTGTTGTAAAATCAAGAAAGGATAACTATAATGAATTTTAGACATTCTGAAATAAACAGAAATTTCGAAATTATGTGTCAAATTTACAGCCATCCTCAGTTGCGGTGCTTGGAAAATGTTTTCTTTTCCGGAACAAAATTTAAATGAATTATAAATAAATTTAATGCACAAAGTTTTTAAAAACACACTTTTCTAGTGTACTAAAAAGGACATTTTATTTTACTTTAATCGATTTCAGCTTTTAAATCTGCCATTTATAATTTGTTATTACAAATTTTATGGAACTTTGAAATCAATTTTTTCTCAAATTCATTACCAGGTGGCACCTCTCTTAGGGGAAATATAAATCTTTACTTAAATTAATCTATCCGCTGATAATTAAGTTTTTAAAATCTTATAATAGTGTGTTTTCGAAGAGAATACATAAATGTGCAAAATTTGAAAGTTCTAGAATATCAGGGTGTGAAAAAGCAGTTCCAAGATCCAATCTTTACAAACACGGAAGAAGTAAATTTTAGCATAATTGTATAAAAACAGGAAAAGTGCTTTATTTATCATTAATTTATTTTAAAGAAAACAAAGGCGAAAGATTTTTCCAAAAATTAGAAAAGATTACTACTGTGAATTTTAGACCTAATGAGCCGAATGAAAATTCTGTAGTTACCCAGTTAATTAAAGACCATCTTTTGTTTTCTTATTAAAAAAGTTTTGATTTTGAATGACAGAATTCGAATCAGAATCTTTGTTCTCAAAGCCGAATTCACCATCAACCTATATCTATCCTTGTGTATCAAGGGTTTTGGATAGGAAATAAACTCCTCCACGATCATAAACCAAACAAGAACAGTTTTAAAGAAATTTTGAATTCCAAACCTTAATTTTTTTATCCTTTTAAACTGGGCATATTTGAGCAAGCAAAAAATATCGAAATGAAAGCGAAAGTTCGATATATTACTGCTTTCAGAAAGCTTAGCAAGTTGAATTACCTTACATATCGAACATTTTCAAAATCAAGTCATTAAAATTGCTCAAATTTTTGAACAACGTTTCATGATTTTGTCCGTCATTTTAAAATTATAAATATATTTTTGTATAATAGGACACATTTTGAAGTTAAAACATATTGCAAACTTATATTAATCATTTCTTTTTCAAATATTAGTTGGACAACATTCTCTCAAATTGAACTAAAAGGTTAATCATCCACACATTTCTGTTTAAAGTGCGAATTATGTTAGCAATATCGTTGTTAAACAACACATGTTTCGAATAGTCTAATGTAACAAAAAGATTAGAATAACACCGAACCAAACAGATAAAGTGCAATGCCTTTATTAGAGGAATATTAGAAATATTAATTAGTGGCAAACTCTACTAAGGAAACTTTGTTTGATGAATTCGGTTCTCCTTTAAACTAAGTGAATCGTTAAAATTTTCCCAGTTCTCCAATGAATAGCCCTTCGTAACGATTCGTTTTGGGGACAGTAATAGGATTCAGAAAATAATCATATTCTTGAAGATAAAATATTTCTAGGATAATTAACGATCCTAGCATTTTAATTATAAAGAAATGCTTCCCGATATCTATTTATATTACAGGGTAACAGTTGTTTCGGATCATGATAGAGAAGGGCATTATTAGGTTTGGTTAATCTAGCGATAATGACGTTAAGTTTTGTACAATTAATAGCCAATTTGAATAGAAGAATATAAAAATATTAAACTGTCGAGGTGCTCAGAGAAATGTGACACATCTTTTGATTGATGTTTAAAAGCACTCATAAGGAAAAGGATGAAAATGAATTAAATATGTTATATTCGCTTTCACTTTGATAAAAAATAATACATAACTCAATATATGCTTTAAAATGGTATTTCAATATTCTTATTGGATAAAAGCAGTTTTTTTATTCTTTAATATACCCAATCATATATAGACGTATATAAACATATATTATAAATATTTCCCATCCGAAAGGTTGTCATTTAATATTTTGTTTCGGATAAATTCAATTTTAATTATCCCATTAACGTTTTAAAATTTGTTTGCTACATGATATTTCCATAAGGATCTCTTTTCATAGATCACAATATAATAATATTTTCTTGTATAGAATGTCATACGAATCACGCCCCAGATAATTGATTATAACATTTCTCGTAAGCACGGACTTTGATATTGGTTTTTCCTTGGTTTTACTTTTTACTTGATTTACTGATTTTAAAGGAAGGACTTTTTACTTGGTTACTTGATTTCAATGCAAGGAATCAGCAAGATGCGAGCAAAATAATATGTAATGAGAATGTTGAAAGAAATAAGGGTATGGACGAAAATACATATATGAGACGTTGGTCCGATTGGGTCAACCTACAGTTTTCGCTAAACTGAATTAGTTTAAACCTATATTTTATAAACATTCAACTAAAACCATTATGGAACTGTTGCTTTCTTGTAGAGGGCAGTTACAACTCTTTTAATTCCCACTCTTTCTGAAAGAAAACATACTTTCCACTTCAATACATTTATGTTACACTACCACACACCTCTGATTCCAGAGATAAAAATCTCCGATTTGCAGTTTGAATGGGTGTTTCCGTCCAAACTCATGGAGAGCAGTGGAGTGGAATTCGTATTTTGTGATGTCCGTCGAATCAGAAAGTTCAAGCATAGCCCTTGTTCACGATCACAACATTTATTGTACGATCACACACAAAGAACTAAATACATGTTTCAAGACAAGATAGAGAGACAAGAGAAGTGCGTAGTAAAGTGCGCATCGGCGTGCTCACATATTCTGGCAACCATTGATCGCCAAAATGCCAATTTACCGTTCAAAGGCGCGAACAATGGGTGTGCGTAGAAAATTTAATAAACTATCAATTTTCAGTTGAAAGTAAATTATATCTTTTTAACAATGTTATTTTTTTATCCTTAACTTAAAATTGTTTAAGGTGTTTAATATTAAGGCAATTAATGCTGTAATTAAGTTATAAATAAGAAATATTTCAAATTTAATCCTTTAAACCTTATTCTGTTTAATGGTTTTCTTGTTGATGCATGTCAAATGGTTTACTTTAACTTATATTAAAATGGAGGCATTAATTCATTTATATGATAAAATTAAAACCTTTACCATTTCTTTTAACTTAGCTGATCCGTTAATAACATAAAGTTCGCAAAGTTTGCGCAAAAGATAATTTTTTTATGGCATGTATTTCAATATATACTTTCGATATCTCTGAATATACGTCTATACAAGAGAAGCAACAAATTCCAAATCTGTAGAATGGCCGATACTGCCGTGGATTTTCGTTTAGTTCAACTAATAATAAAACATGAAATTAAAAATTATCAACTCCAGACATAGATAAAATCTCATGCTTCAAGATACAGCACAATTTTCCTTAATCAACGAAATAACTCAATAAATTTTAAAATATTGCATTACTTGTTCAAAAGGAATTTCGAGGTTATAAATTACGGAGTCCGTTTGGAGCTTTCAAATTAACTTTTAAAATACTTGAGATGATTTCGAATAAATTTTATTTAACCGAAATGAAAGCAAAAAAGTAACTATAAACGAAGAAGAAATTAGGCTGTTTGTCTGTACATATCAATGTTCTTAGCAAAGCTACGAAAAACTCTGATTTCACTACACTGGAAACGTAATTAAAATAGTAAACTGGGTGAACTTTTACCTTAACCCGCCAGCACACGGATGGGATCATTTTGATCCCACACTTTCCCTTTTGTTAAAAAAATTCTAAGAATTTCTAAACACTTGCCCCTGTTACTTCCTGTACCTTCATAGGGGAGCTAGAAGTAGAGGATAAGAAGGCCAAAGCCGATGAAACGGTATTTCTCACTTTTTACTGGGGGCGTTGTGGTCAAATTGACCCGCGCGTGTGCTAACGTTTCAGGTTAATTTAACGTTATGGCTATGGAAGTGTACGAACGTGCGTAGCGGAGAAGAAACGAATACAGAAAAGGAGGGAAAAAGGATATAAGTTCAATATTCATTTTTCTTATTAAAAACCACATCTGTGTCTTAAATTCAAGTTTTATTTTTATGAAAAATTTTTCTTATACTTCGACCATATTTTATTTTTGTACAAACAGCCAATAAAATAAGAAGTAAGTGTCTCACAATTTGGGGTCAAAATGACCCCGCGCGTGTACTAATGTTCCAAAAATGGGTGCGTGTGCTGAAGGACTAATGTAATTTTGATTTCACCAGAACGGCACTTAAATCTAATACATAAAAGGTGAAACAAATTGCATTTAAAATGCAGAGAAGTAAACAGAAGTATTGATGAGTGTCAAGGTGATTGTTAAGATATAAACAAGGAAAGAAAAGATTTCAAGCACAGCACTGTTTTGTATTTACTGAAGTTAAGCAAGGAACAAGTGAGGCCAGAGAAATCAGTCTTGGATGAAGTATTAAAGAAAGTTCCGGCATCATGAGATATTTCTCCTCCCTGACGAATATTATAATAATTAACCATAATTTTAATAGTTAACTAGCTGTCCTTTATCTTTAATTGTTATTTCAACAGACAATCATCTCTTTTATCGGAATCGAAAAAATAATATTTGGACTGTGAAAAGTAAACAAAATAGGGGAAGACTGGTTAGGTGGATGTTGGAATAGAAACAGGAAAATAATAAGATTTAGAGCACAAGCTTGTTTTCATTTTACTGAGGCTAAGACAAGAAACATTAAAGGGAAACCCCAGACCTCATATTGAGTTCTGAAGGATATAAAGTTTCTTGGACACTACAATTTGCTTAAAGAGTTTTGCTTATAACAGAGCTATATGGTGCTTAAATTTCATTCGACTGCATGAATTCCATTTCCATTTCAATTTGCTGATTTTCAGTGTTAAAATTTTGCTTTCTTTATATGAAAAAAATATTTTTTTACTACGAACAGTCTCACTTTATAGATTATACAGAGTTTTTTCGGGGTTTTTTGTTACTATCATTCTGTTAGTTTCCTTCAAGGAGTTAAGGGAGTTGTAACCCTAAGTCCGTTAACCCTTACCTTGTTACTTCGATGTGCCTTTTCTCAAAATTTATTATAGATTCATGTTTGAAATTTTTTACACAAGTAAAGAACATCTTTCTCGTTACACCGAAATGATATTTTTAAAAATTCCAAAAGGGAATTTTTTACAATTTTTTTTGTGTCAAAACAAAAAATGTAAAATTGGCCATTTCGATGCACCTTTTCTCAAAATCTGTTATAGTTCCATATTTGACACTTTTTATACAAGTAAAGTATACCTTTCTCATTACACTGAAATGAGATTCTTTTAAAAAATCCAAAATTTTATTTTTTAACACTTTTTTGTGTGTCAAAATACGGTAAAATTTCACTATGTCTAGTTAAATATTTTTAAAATTTATAAAAAATTAAAAATTAACCAAAATCTCATTTAATTATAATGAAAAAGATGTACTTTATTTCTATAAAAAAATTTCAAACATGTATCTATAACCGATTTTGAGAAAAGGTACATGGAAGTGGGCAATTTAACATGTTTTGTTTTGACACAAAAAATTTGTAAAAAATAAATTTTTGAATTTAAAAAAAATTATTTTAGTATAATGAGAAAGATGTACTTTACTTGTACAAAAATTTTCAAACATGAATCTATAACAGACTTTGAGAAAAGGTACATCGACGTAACAGGGTTAGGGTTAACGCACTTAGGGTTCCAACTCCCCTTAAGAGGCTTTGAAAGATTCTTTATGTTTGAAAGCTTAGATGGAAAGAAGGGGAAATAATATTCCACAGAGATAAGCATTCTTTCGACGTTATCTAAATTAGATTAAAATATGTCGAGACATAATGTTTTAAAGAAATTATGCTTACTTTATTTTAGATTTTCATTCTTCCAACAGTTGCACGATCATTTTATATGCAAGGAAAACTTAATTTTTATTTCAATAATCCATTTCTTTAATGTTTAAAAAGCTTTATTCTCTTTACAAAATAAATGAATGTGGTTACTAAGAACTAACTTTTTTTCCTTCAGATAACCAAATTAATATTTTTTAAAAGGATTACGTATCTCCAAATAAGATTATTGTAAAAACATAAATTGCGCTTTCTTCGGATTGTCGTACAGCCTATTATATAGATGCAAGCTTATTTATAATCGTGAATACACACTGAAAACATTATTCATCATTATTTTAATGTGCATATGATGTATATTCTTTCTGTATTTAGAAAATGGATAAGCATACCTCATATTTTGTATTCATAATTCTTCAATACTTATCCAATTTTCTTATAATTAAAAAGATATTTGCGTATAAATCTTAAATATCTTACTTCATAATGAGTAAATGCCTGACAATCTTTATTATACATGTCTTTTCTGTTACATAAATTCTCTCTAATTCCACACGGAGTGTCGAAAAGTGAAGAAGGGCATTTCTTTCGCCAATTTTGTTTATAAATAACAAAATTTCCTTTTGTGACAAGCTGCGAAATTTGAAAATGTGTTTAGCATGACGCTCTAAACAACTGAGGTAATGAGTCTTCACAGCATACATATATAAAGATTATATTCATATAAATATTAAAAAATAGTGATAATAGTAAAGTATAGGTAATAGTAAACCATAAGGGATAATATTAAAGATAAAGTAAACCATAAGAGATAATAGTAGAGATAAAGTAAACCAACTAAAATTATTTGGTTTCCTGAACTAAACTCAATTATTGTTTTAAAAATAATATTAGTCAACGAAAAGGAATAGGCAATTGAAAAAAAAACTGTTAACGAAAAACGCATACCATTACACTGATGTCCAAAAAAAGTGTTACAAACAAGAATAATTTTATATGTCAAGTAATCATTGGTACTATGCGACATCCAATAGCACCACAACAAGATAAAAATATTTGAAAATATGAAAATATCATTTACAAATTGAGAAGTTGCCAGTGTTTTCAACAGATTTACTGATGTTTTGCCATTTTTAAGAATTCGGGAATTAGGAATTCAGGAATAATTAGATATTGTCCTGGTTACAGGTTTTAAGCTTCTGCACTAATCCTCAAAAGCCTGATTTTTCAAATTTTGATTTTAAAATGTTTTTTGAATTTAATTTCTTGAATAAAACTTATAATGAATAGTTTAGAAAATCCTATTTTGTTTTAAGTATGGTTTATGATTAAAAAACTGTTTGTTACCAACTAACAACATTGGGCTATATTTCAGAACACTTCCCTTCATAAAATTCTATAATATTGTACACAGATGAATTTTAATAAATATTAATACGCATTAGGAATTTTCTTCATTATTGTAGAATAAAACATTTATTAGATAAAAACATTTAAACAATTATTATCAATCGTAAAAACAAAGCAAAAATGATGCAACCTATAGTGAAAAACATCAATTTATTTTTATTTTCTCATCACCACTCAGGCTGCCATCTATGTATAGTAAATTGACCTAATAACATTTTCAGTATGTATCCTATTGGCAACAACAGGCATTAGAGCTTCAGTCTTATTCTCAAGATTTTAAAAGACAAAAGTGGGCATGTTACTTAAAGGCAACACTCGGCATTTAAGGTTTAAAATTCGTTTGGAACTCATTTCACCATTTCATTTCTGCAGTTATTAGAAAGCATAAAGGGATGCAAGACTTACTACAAAGCCATATTTAAAAGCAAAACCCTCTGAATTAAAAGACAATATTTTGAAACGCTTAAAATTTTATAACAAATGTAGTGGTCCGCAGAGCCGATAATTATTACTTATATCTATTTCATTTTATATTCGTGTAATTTAAGATTTTAAACTTGTAGCGGTTACAATTAACTGCCTTCTCCTTTTTATGGTAGGTGGCGCTACTAGAGCCATCCGGGTTTTTCCCATGATGCCTCTCTCTCTTTTTCTTCTGTGTACTTGTGTTGTTGTTCTCTGTCTTGCGTCTTGTACATTTTAATGTACTGCGTCGTGGAACTTAGCCATCTAATAAAATTGGTTCCTGAAATTGAATTAATTCTTCAACAGCGGCATTCCATATAAACATGAGTCTCGTCCCTCTACAAACTGTAGCATTCACAATATTATATGTTACATGAATTTTGCTTCATTCGCAAACAGATATTTCTGTATTTTTTACTAAACAAAGGATTTATTTTATTCCAAAGCAATTCATTCCAATTTATGTTTATATTGACTATTTTCTTGTAACCACACTAAGTTAAAAGCTTCGGTATAAAAAATGTAAAAAGTATAATCGTTTTGAAAAAAAAATATTTACAAATATTAACCAAATCCTATTTTCTTGCATTGAATTCAATTATCCCCCTGAACTATATCTAGAATTCATGCTTTTAGGTTCTTAAAATAATACGCAACATATATTTAAATCTTCTGATAAAGAATACTAATACATTATCGTTTCTCTCCGTTGTTACATAGATGTATACTAAATTCTCAGTATATAGATTTATGCTAAAATAATCGAACTCGTTCACTCGTAGACCTGCATAATAGCGTTCCAGTAATGTCCTTCATCGGGAATATTATAGTCTCAGTAATATGTCTTTTAACTCTCCTTATATATAAAATATCTAATAGGTACGCATTTAATCTTCACTTATTAGCTATTTTTGACACATTAAAATTTGAATATTTAGCAGAATATTCATTTGCATTTTCATCAGGATTAACAATTATAGTTATAAAGGAAAAGCTACCAAATCCGGAGGAACAATCAGGACGCAGTTTATTTACCTGCAACAAAGTTTCGGAAATTGTACGAGCGGAGTTATTACATTCTTGATTTTATAAAGTGTATAAACCGGAAGTAATTGAATTTTTAATGATGATGTATGTTATTTAATTGTATAGAATAACTAATAAACTTTTATATATTGGATAAACAGCCAATATATTATACATTGGAATTGTAGGGGAAAACATACCCTTTTTGTTGAAAACAAATTCTGCACAGAGGTTAATGAGAACTTTCTGTATCATCTCCTTAGGTAAGCAGTATTTTATAAATTATTGAGCTGATATTTACTTACATATAACTGCAAAAATTCAATAACTTAAAATGGAGAAATATTTTATTGATTATTAATGCAATTTTTATAGCTAGAAACTCGTTGGTTTAAACAAACAAATTAATTCCATTCTGATATCTTTTTTATAAATTTCATTCGAAAACTTATAAAACAATACACGACCTTTAAAATGACAAGAAAATAATTGCTTTGTGTGAGAATATTATATCTCTTGAGCTGCCTTTACTGCAACCCTAATTATATGTTTATATCGTGTTCTAACTAGATACAGCCTGAAAATGCAAGAATTCTGGTTTATATTCAATTCCCATCATTCAAATGTTTATCTCCCAAATGTTTCTTGTTCCTAATATTACTACGTTTTTCCAACTCTATTTCCTATGTGTGTTTTTCACAGGTCGTTGGAACTAAGTTGCTAACTGGTATTTTTATAGGCATACTATATGAATGATAAACAAATTATTCGAAGAAATGAAAAATTGATCATTTCTGTCGGACATTGTTGATAAAATTTTAACAGATTCAAATTAAATTTATAATTAAGAAGGTTCAAGTTTTCTCATGAATATGCATCAGTTGGATTTCTTTATGTCTTCATAAGTGTATTTAATAATAGACTCAGTTCACTGAAGAAATTGAACAATAAATTATTTTTGCAGTAAATAAACTTATAGGCATTCTTTTCTACAAGCAAATATGACAAATATTCCTATTAGTTAGAAGTAGAACTTGTTTTAGTATTCATCAAAAAAAAATTATAGGCAAAATTTGGATAATCTTCCGAAAGAGAGAATATCGGAATATACAAATCTCCACATGTAATTTAGGAAAGAATATAAACATGGGCTGTGAAAACATCTTTTGCTTTAATTAGATGAAAAGAAGAATGCATTTGTTTTAACCAAATTACTCCATTCACAAAGATCTTTAGATCATAATCGAAAATTAAAAAATCCATAATTTAAACCACTTTTAAACGATAAGAAAAGACAACTTTTAACATTTGCAATTCCGTGTACGTATATCACAAAATTCTTCTTCCTTAGCATATTCAAACGACGAACAGATTTATTTTCTTTGTTAACCCTTTCATACCGAGCGAGGCGGTCCGGGGCGGTCTAAAAATTTCACCTTAACAACAACGAAGGCTGGTCTGAGGCATTTCGCTTCTTTTGAGGGGAGGTAAGGTTCTTAAATCGTTCAGGTAATAAGCGGGGTAGGGGGTCCAATTATCCTTGTCCATTTCCGTGCGCTTTAAGGGAAGGTTATAGCAGGGGTGGGCTGGTGGGGTAAATGACCACCCAGGTTGGGAGTCCAATTCATGTCACATCCTCCCAAAAAGTTCTGGTTTTAAAGGGCCTAGGGGGGAAAAGTCAACTCGGGATTAAAGAGTTAAAGGATAACGTCATAGATGTTTTCTATAATAGATAACGTCATAGATGTTTTCTGCATCAAACACAAAACTTTTTCCACAACCGATTTTATCTTATTTCGTATATTAGGAATTCTCCTAATGCTCAAAAATATGAAAATTCAGAACGAAAAGGGGAAAATGAGAAATGTTGATCATGTCACGAAACATTTTATAACGATTTACTATAAATAAAAATCCCATTAGGCGAAATACTTTTCGCTACCAGACAATCTTCCCCATTAATTCCATTCTTCCCAGAAGCGAGTCATAATTTCCCACCACAAAAATCAATTAAATTACACACCAGTCCGTGAATGAACTTCTGAAAAGAAACCCACCGAAGGGATCAAACAGATGGTTTATTTCGGATGTCGAATGGCAGAGACCACGTTGTCACCGGTCCATTAAAGAAACAAATTTAAGACCTGAACTTCTCCTTCAACTTCCTCCTCTGAATTGCCAAGTCGGAAACAGTTTTTTTTTCTCTCTTTCCTTTTTTTCTTGTGTTTCCTTTTTCTCTTCTTCTTTCATAGAAGGTTGGAGGAGTAAAGAATGGTCTAGAAGGTTTCTAAGGACTGCTAAGTCTACTTCATTCATCTTATCAAAGAGATGGAGGCAAAGAAGGCAAGTATTCTACATTTTCAGAACGTTCCGTCGCCATTGAAATATCTTGCAAATAAATTTGTTTTCTGTCTATTTGCTCTGAGGTTAACGTCTTGTAAATAATTTGGCGGGGAAATATATTTGCATGATGATTTTTTTTATTTATTTACAACCCGCCGCTGCCCAGCCTACCCAAGAGGGTGTAAGGCCTTCCACAGGCAGAAGGGGAAACATAAAACAGAAGAAATGAACTACATTAAAAAAGAATTTACAAAGAAGCCTGAGGGGTGAGCAGAAAAATTTAAAAATCATAGTATACAACAATAAGTCCAGAAAAAAGGACTTGCATGATGAAGGAAAAATTTACATGATAAAAGAAAAATTTGCATGATGAAGGAAAAATTTTCATGATGATAATAGACGTCAAGAATATTCAACGAACTGCGACGAATGTTTCCCCTGGAGGACAGTGGCCAACCTATGACCGCGGGTCAGACACCGACCCATGAAAGCTTCTTAAATGACCCACGAGTTGATTTTTAAAACTTATTTTTTATATCTTAAAAGAGAGAACAGACAATCGAAAATATTCAAAAATTAAATTATAAATATCTAATGTCGAATTTATAACATATATTCTTTACCATAACCATAAGTATACAGTCACCCCGACCTGCCTAGGCATACGGAAAATCTGAATGACAGCCGTTGCAATAGAAACGAATACTGAGGCTGTGTCCTAATGGACAACACAGCCTCACGGCCCTACCCCTCCCGTAGGAGGTACGTACTATCACTAGAGGAGGGACTGCGCCCCCCATTTATGTAACCCTAGGCGGGCGAGTGCCTTCATATGAAACCTGAGCCACTCATCCACATTTCGTGGTGCCCACATCAGTAGGGTAATATTCTTTACCAAACAATTTTATATCATTGAAGAAACCAGAAAATTATTTTTTTAACAATATCTAGGTCCACATATGAGTGTGAAAAATTGATTTTCGCAATGATTTTTTCAAAATCTACCAAGAGGAAAATGAACTTTGAAGTTACTGCGAAATGTGTTAACTAATGAATCCGGAATATGAGTTTAAGATTTAGAGACTATCTGAAAATAAGAAAATTTTGAAAATTTAAATCAAATTTTCGCAAACAAATTTTTGGTGTTTCCAAATTGTTGGTACCCTTTTTACCCCCATCCTCCTTCCAAGTGATGGCACTGATTTAATGATCCAGAGGAGAGTATTGAAGAAAAACAATCTCACCAAAATCTGACCCACTTCTCAAAACGGTTCGCCATCACTGTGCTAGGAGATGGAGAAATCTTATAAAGAATGTTACAGATTTATCTTGCGTAACTTTTATCTAATAAACGACATAATTTACACTGTTATTGTTTAGATTCGTAGCCAAATTTTATCATTCCTTAAGTCCATAATGTGGCTTCATAAAGTATTTTTGATCATAACTAGCCGCTATCGGGCGGGTTCGCGGCCAGCACCCACTCTGCTCAGCACTACCCCTGTCACTTCGTTGCTTCGAGAATATCAGCCACTACTTTTTTCATTTCAGCATGAAAATCAATGGAACAGAACATAAAACATAGTAGATTTCATATAACAGATTCCTTTAAAATTGTAAAATCTTTCAATAAACCTCATCTAGTTGTAATGTTTTGTATAACATTCTCACGAATTTTGGCATGAAACTCTTCAGATCCATAAATACGGAATGAAATCGCCCTAACAGTTTCCATCACCTACAATAGGTATTTTACAATATTTTTTATACGCCGTTGTGATGGAAATGTTGGGATCAATATATTTAAAATAATATGGTAAAAACTTCCGAAAGTTCGCCAGCTCCAACTACTCGACTGGTTTCGATAATTTTTATTTGGTATAAAAGCTTATGGCGTCTAGATATGTCATCAAGTGTCGCCTGACCCCACCTCCCCCATTTTCGAACGAAATCGAAAAACCTTTTTCCCAGTGTACCTTCTCTGTGGGGAAAAACCTTCAGACAGTTCGTGATCAACAACCCAGATAGCAAAGAAAGCTTGTCTGAAAAGCATTGGAAACCTTGTCGTCGGCAAGGGTAAAGGGTTGTCACAAAGGTTTCCATGACAAGGGTTGAACCTTTCGACAAGGTAAGCGGAAAGGTGCGCTAGTCAACAAAAAACGAGGTTTCCTATAAGGTTTTCAGTAAAATTTCCCCAAGCTCTTATTACAAGCTTGTTTTAGGCTTTCCTCAAGCTTGTTTCTGGCCTTTCAAAAGGTTGTTAAGAGCCCTCCTTCGGCGGACAAAATAGAGCTCCCCTTCCCCCCTCCGAAGCCGTAATCTTACAGAAGGGTCCAACCCCCTTTTTTTCACTCCCTCTTCAAAGCCAAAGAGAGGGGTCCAACCCCCTTTTTTATCTCCCTCCTTCTGATGTCATCTGGAATGTCAATTAATTGGAAATCTTAATTATTAATTTCAGTTAGTTTGATTAATCTAATTCTTGATTAATCTAATTGAACTTACTAGTACGATTAGATTGTAGATTGTGACAAAACTTCAAATTCCTCTCAGCCGCGGATCGAACTCGCGTTCCTAGAGGTGGAAAGCAAACGCAGTAACCACTATACCGGACGAGGCTACACACGATAGGACAGGTGGTTAATAAAAAGCTTTCTTACGTCAATTTTGCGGGAATTGTTTCCGAAACAGTTTTCGCGGAAATGCTTTCTCAGACTTGTTGTTCAAACCTTGTCGGTGAGGTAGTTCATGAAAAGCTTTCCTATGTATACCTTGCGGCAATGGTTTCCGAAACGGTTTTCGCGGAAATGCTTTCGCAGACAGCCTATGGAAAGTGAAATGGCAAAATTTCCGCAACCTTCTTTGCTATCTGGGAACCACCCGATGGATTTCTACAATTTTCGAAAAATCATATAGAGAATGTATGGTGGAGAAGAGTTTTTATATTTCGCTCAGAACTGGTTGGGTGGGGGGCAGGCGACCTATGATGAAATATCTAGACGTCATAATCTTTCAATTAAAAAAAAAATGTCGAAATCCGTGGGATGGTTGTTGCTGGCGAGCATTCCAAAGATTTTTCTCCATAGATAATGTATAGTGGGAAAGGGTTTTTTGATTTCGTTCGAAAATAAAATTTAGGTGGAGTGGAGCAGGCGATCCTTTATGATATATCTAGACGTATAAGATTTTATATGAAACAAAAATTGTGAAAATCGGTTGAGTGGTTGAGGCTGGCGGACTCGGTGAATAATTTTTTACCAAATTATTTTAAATTTATAGATGATGTGTAAGCTAAAACATTAATTATTACAATTCAGTTAATAAAACGGAGTAGTTTTTTCAAGAGGTGTAGAGTACAATGTTCTTGTGAACACAAAACTAAATGGGGTTTTGATGAAATGGAATCTCTTGAAAATTAATTTCAGTTTTAAAAGAATAATTTAATATTTAGCGATTTGTCAAGAATCTGAAAGTTGAAGAGAAAGTTGGCATTCGATTTCTACTCGTTCTTCTTTGCTGACATTGGATTCCAGACCAAATAATGTGAAACAAGCTAGATCAATGTTAAGTTATTTGTATCTCAAAGCAGTTATCTAGCTATATGAAATCATCTTGAACGACAGAAACTAAACAAAGTATGCTAAAATGGCCAACTAATAATTTCAAATATTTTTTTCAAATTATTTCTTTTAAATGCATAAGTTTTAAGACATTTCAATAAATACGACAATTGTGGTTATTACCATTTCAATAAATATTACATTTTTTAATCGAAAGTTTGAAACATGCAACTAAGTAATATCATTTTGATTTTAAGATTTGAAAAATGTTCCTTATTTTAAAAAATCGAGTATTTTAAGTTACAATGTTCTTCTTTTTCTACTGATATGGAATTAGTTTAAGCAAAAAGTAATCGTGATAGAAAATTTGAATCTAGTTTGGTTCAGTAAAATTGTTATTAAGTTAATTGTTACAAGGCTTGGTGAGCAATTTAACCATGAGATTAAAGGTTCAAGTTCCATATTAAGAGTTTTAAAATTTCCGAAAGTAATCTTTTAATAATTGTGTATAATATTTTGCAATAAACGTCAATTTCGAAAGAATATCACTTTCTAAATATATGTTGGTTGGTAATACAAGTTATTAGACAAATAATTTATTTAACATCCAACCATCTTAATCTAAAGCTACTCTTCCAGAATTATCTGATAATACAACAAATTTCATCTCAGCATTCTTATTGTGAAACGATACTTGCTCCTGAATGCCTAAAATCCTCAAAAGAAAATAATACCAAACCAAACAGTTAAGTGTTGTGTCAATATTGGGTGGTATTAGAAATATTAATTAGCCGAAAACACTTACGTTGAAGTTTTGTCTATTCTATTTGGCTCTTCTGGAAATTTAGTGAGTCATTAAGATTTTAAAATTTTGTAATTGAAGAGTTCTTCGTATAGCTCGATCTCATAACGAGTATTGCTTTAGAGAAAATAATCCTTTACTTAAAGATAAAAGCTTTGTAAGATAATTAACTTTGCTTCCATTTTAATTACAAATTGATGCTCCTCAAAATCAATTAACAGACCAGTTTAGTAGTTGTTTCCCATTATGATGGACTCGATCATTGGCCTTACTAGTATTTCTAACTTTTTATAACTAACTTGGATAGAAGAATTTGAATATATTTAAGCACTGTTGTGCAACTAATTGCGAAACTTCGTAAGACAGAAGTTGATGAAAAGCACTGCAGAGAATTCAGGAAGAAAGCAAAATAAAATTTGTTATAGTTGCTATACTGCAACGATAATTTTAAATCCATTTTACACATGTTTACATGTTTTTATACATGTTTTTTAATGTAATTTATCAAGCATATTCATATGCAGACTTGCTTACATAGATGGGATAAATATTTCGTAAAACAACTGAAGAGAGTTCACTGATCTTCTAGATATTGTGTGAAACTCTATCCAACATTCACTCCATCATTTTGGTGAAATTCATAGAGAAAATCCCGTAATATGAAATCCCAATTCTGTTACATGGCGAAAAACTCCGCTATATGACGTTATATTTTCAAAAAATACAATGTGTTTTCTAGTTTTTGGAAACATATGTTGTAACGTTTGAAAATATATGTTGTAACGTATGCCAATTCTTTCAATAAAATCATTTATGCATATTTATCAGAATAATTTTACACCATTTTATGCAAATTCTTTCAATAAAATCATTTATGCATATTTATCAGAATAATTTTACACCATTTTATGCAAATTCTTTCAATAAAATCATTTATGCATATTGATCAGAATAATTTTACACGCATTTTATGCAAATTCTTTCAATAAAATCATTTATGCATATTTATCAGAATAATTTTACACGCATTTTTGCTAAATTTTACGTCAAGTAGTAAATAAACTGCAATTGAAATCTATGCATTTTTCTGAAGCCTGAAGCAAGGCCGGGCTGGCCTAGTGGTAAGTGCTCGGCTTCGAGACCGGAAGGTTCCAGGCTCGAAACCCTATTTCCCTGAAAACCACCGTGTATGGGGCATGCTGCACGCTAAACCAAACGTAATGGTCGAATGCCCTCCCGCTGGTGTGGCGCGGAAGCTTGGAGAAGGAGTGCCAGCTCATGTGTCGCCCTCATTATCTGACCGCAGTTCACAATTGCGAAGTCCGTCCCAAAATAGACCTTGTGTTGTTTTGAAAAGGGACGTTAGTACAACTAAGACTAAACTAAAATCTGGAGTAGATGCAAAAACCCGTAAAATTTTTCTCGTCTTTATACTTGGATACTGATCTTATATGTCCCCGAATCCTTGCCTATTCAATATTTTATACAACCACAGCAGACAGAATGGCTCCTAAAATACGGAAACCTATAGGAAATCAAACTGCCGTGAATATTGCTTCTATTGGCGCAACTTCCAATCCTTTCGTAAACAGTATTCAGTTTCTCTCAATGCATTTGTGGTAAGCATAATAAAATGCAATGGCAAGGAAGGAGAAGAAAAACATCTCCAAAACTGAATTTATTTTGCCCCTCGCTCAACGTGGAATGCTAAATCTCGCCCAGTGTTGACGCTTATCTGGGCCAGGATTTCAATCCGTAAGATGGTAAAATGAGTAAACCGAATTTCATATCCTGTGATTCTGGCAGGGTTGAAAAAATCAATTTGTTTAT
>BGPR01003661.1:21977-70265 GCA_013235015.1 Araneus ventricosus
CAAGTTACTCAAAAGAACTTCTACATGCTTTTTACCACGTTTTTATTAACTCGGTTTCTTGTCTGTCTGTCTATCTGTCTGTCTGTTCGGTACAAATTTTGCAATGAATTTTAAACTCACTTCCCGATGAGCTGGAGACTTGAAACTTTAAACATAGCTCAGAACTAGATGACAATGCAATATTAATTCTCTTTCTTGTCTGTCTGTTTGTCTGTTAATTTTTTATTTCATATTTCGTGTTTTACCGACCCAGAGCTTCGATAGATGGCGCTGTCCAGGCGTCACTCGTGAATAGCGAGGAAGGGAAATCTCGAGTTTGAAGGATTCCAAGAAATCGCGGGGGAACATCGAAGAGTGGATTGAAGTTCGGAGGGGAGGGTTTGCTATACCAGAGTGACAATAATTTGTTTGCCGTGAAATTCCAGAGGGGGGAGGAGTAAAATGCTGTTCGGGTGCTAGTTGTTTTCACGAATGTTTCTGCGTCAAGTAACTTAATTTTTCTGGAAAATAACATTTTTCTGTTTATGATCAGGTGAAGAGAAACTGAAATAAACCTGAAATCTGCCACATGTCTCCATCATAATCTCATCAAGATGGTTAAAATCGATTGCAAAATTTCACACACAGAAGACAAAGAAGCAGAAAATAATTATTTAAATAAAATAAAAATTTTAATATACCACGTTTTTAAAACGGACTAAAAAGTAAAAAATAATTTCTTCTAGTCCCATATAGATTTATAACCCCATACAGATTTAAAGCGAAAAACGTGGGGCTCATGCAATATTTAATAGTAAGGAGTGTAGGGAGTAGCTGTCGTTGAGAAAACTCACACAGCAGTTCATATCATTTCCATTGCAAAAAAATTGTTAGTGACTGAAATAAACTACTTATGCATCAATTATCTATTGAATGCATAAGTAGCATATCCAAAGTTTTTCGTTTTAAATCTGTATGGGGTTATAAATCTGTATGGGGCTAGAAAAAATTATTTTTTACTTTTTAGTCCGTTTTAAAAACGTGGTATATTAAAATTTTTGTTTTATTTAAATAATTTTAAAAATTGTCTGTAAGAATCTTAGGTAGTAAAAGTTTCCGACTATAATATGTCAGAATTTCAGAAGTCAATCTATTGCTTTTTGTTATTAACGTTTGTTGACTAGACCTTAAGTGATACATGGTAAAGATGTTAGAAGTTTGACATGTAACCTCCCTGGACATTGCCTGTCGGTACAGATGACCACCATATTTGTTCAGGATTTTCCATAGGTGGCTTTTTGAAAAGAATAAATCTACAGCGTTTGAAATCTCGACGAAAGAAATGCGCGTTGTTTGTATTCCATTCTTAGTATAAATAGTGTCTTTTGATAGAAAATGGATGATGTTCTACAAAATTGTATTTTATTTATTCCCCATTTATTACCGTTACCGAGATAACGCCAAATTTTGCTGCTAGATGGAGCTGTAGGTATCTTTTGCCTGGCGCGTGTCCACTTTATTATAACTGTATACCACTTTTATGACAGTTGTTTGTTATTTATGAACTAGCTTACTAGTTGAAGAATAAAAGTGGTTAACGATAAAAGTGCCAAAAAAAAAACAGAAAAGAAATCAACAATGCTTACTAGTCTTCGAGGTAGTTCAAAAGAGCATGTAAAGAGGTCGATAGTGTGAAGAGTTTTTTGCAATTTCTAAACATGTATTGCTTTTGGCACTTACAACATTCAGTTAGTTTAGGGATAATAAACAACTCTTGGATACATTTTAACGGACTGTACAGTCGCGGACAAGAAAAAAACACCCAGCAATACTCTGAGATCTTTCATCGGGCATTAAAAGATTGTACATATCTTCAGGAAATAACGAATACTAAGGGATTCTATGGTTAAAAATTTCATAAGGGGTCATCTAAATATTTAAAATGGCACCAACTTCAAAATTTTCAATAGTAACACCCATTTTTGATGTCATAAATAATTTCCTCATGAAAAAAACCCCCAAGAAATAAATTTTGGTTAATATGCCATGAATGTATCGAAAGATATTCAGATATTCCATTTTTTGTGTTCTAAATAGCAGAGAGGTCGTCTCCACATTTAGATAAAGAAGTTCTCTGCTTGCGCTTAAATGTCGGTAGTAGCATTTTAAAATATTTCGCACTTTAAATGTTATTTTCAAAGTAATTATCTACATTTTACAATCATTAAAACTTTATGCGTAAAAAATAAATGGTGTAATATTTCACAGTTTTAATTTATAAAATTTTAGCTTATATATATATATATATATATATAAATAGTTAAATGATTATATTTTTAAATTGTATAAAATAAAGTGGTGTAATGATTATGTTTTATAATTAACACGTTCTCGAAATATATGACGCCCCTTTAAGTGCATCATTATACAGCGAAAATAGAAAGTTTAATCTAACTTCAAAACTTTTCTTATGAACAAGTTGAAATTTTGCATATGCTTATAAAATAGCCATCTTCTTTGATTACTGTTAAAATTTATAAGTGCTGCTATTCAAAAACATTTTAACATCAATTTTGATAAAATATTTGATGTGCTCAAAATTATTTTAAAATAAAAGGCAAAATGTGCAGAATAATTCTTGATACTACATAAAAAATCTAGGTCAATAGTTATATTATTTCTCAAGATATCAATAAAAATTCAAAATTTTGTTTTAACATTAGAAAATCAAAATTTCATTTGCTTATAACCGCGAAACAATAAATGCTAGGATGATGAAACTTGGTATCCCAGCATAAAACTTGTTATGTAGTTTTGAAATTTTTTAAAGAAAAATGTTTGTTTCCATTGGAAATTTTGAAGTTAGTTATATAAATATGTGTATGAACCCTTATGAAAATTTTAAACTTGAAAACTTTTGCTAGGCCTCATTTTTTCTGCGACTGTACATGAATTATGGGACAATATTCAGTCATAAAACAAAATTTTTTCAAAAAAAAATTCACCAGTATAAAAGCAAAACTATTTTATATTTCAAAATAAATGTCAGACTATACTGAAACCGACTCTGAAAATGACAACGATAGTTGGAAGCTTCATATGTACTGTTAGTTTAAGCAATGTAAAAAGAAATCCGCTGAAACCTGGTTATTCTTGAAATGCAATGTCTACCAACGAAACGCTCAAAATATTCCGCTGTTTGTATTCAATTAACATTAGTAGTATGCTCTTCCTAACTTTTTTGAAAAAATACAGCAGACACAAATAAATGCTAAACGGCAATTATAAAAAGAAAATTTATATACATTTTTTCCGTGTAAAAATAGTGGTCATTATTTGATACTTAACTGTTTCCTGTTTTAAATTATAAATGATTATAAGTATTACTGAATATGTACTAGGTCCATGCCAGTGAAACTCAGGGGGTTCAACAAACACGATGCGCAGTAGGTCTTTCCGCTCATTGGGACAGATTTCGAAACTCTCTGCTAGTCTACGCTGTTTCGAATTAAAGAAATAAATTTGTTCCATCTGTAAGAAACGTTAAAAATACCCGATTAATGGTTCGTTATTGCATTTTCTTCATTTTACATCGAAAGACTGCTTTTTATTGTTTATAAATTCCTCGCCATACTTTTATTTTTAATGAAAATGGATCATGGTTCTTCTCTTTTTACTTTACAGCAATTCCAAATGATCGATTCGCTTTTTGAGAGTACTATTTGCTCTTTTTCTGTCTAATAGGAGTTTTCAATGAATGAAAATAAATAATATTATCCTTTGGGCTTATTTATATCTAATCTGGAGTCTGATTATTATTATTATTTTTGTTTCTTTATTGTCCTCACATTCAAAATTAAAAGGCGGGAAATTTTGTTTTATTATAAATATTTTTCATTGATTCAGAGCTGAGATGGATGTTTGATTGTTAAGGAGAGGTTTTGTGCGATTTCCTTTGTTCCGTAAGCTAAATATTAAAAAAAACCCGATATATATATATATATATATATATATATTGTATGTGATACAACCGTTTATTAGTAATATTGCAAGCAAATATTGATTATTGAATTGCTTGAGAGATTTTATTTAATAGATGTTTATTATTCTGGATGTGAAAATGTGAAATATATATTAAAGATTCAAAATATATGATATATGATATGAAAAATATAAATATATAATATATAATTCAATTACGAGTTGTGCGATGAAAGCAATTCTACAAAAAACAACAAGTTATTTTTACTCATATTTATCAAAAATTACAGATTAATTTTAAGGAATTTTTCAAAGATATTTGATTTCATATTTTACTACATGAAGTAACTAAAAGACTATTATTTCAACGAATGTGTAATTTATAATTACAAGCAAAATTAATCTTAACTCTCCAGTTTCTTAAAAATCATCCAGTGTCTCAGATAAATTTGTTTTTAAAAATTATATACCATACGTCGTAATTATTTCTTTATTTCTTACCTGGAGATCATATCAGAAAGATCACTGAATTTTATTAAAATTTTCGATTAAACACTCAAAATTTTTATTCTTTCGTAATTTGTGATTCTTTAACAACGTTTCACAAAAAGTCAGGCTTGGAAAAAAGTTTTTCGGTTGCTAAAAACGGTTTCAAATGTGATATTTATTCCGTTACCTAACACTGGGACGAAGCCATGTGCGTCCCAATGCGACGTCATCAATTCATCCGCTCTCTGTGATTTTAACCTTATACTCTAAAGTAACCTTGAGTGAAATTTTCTAAATTGAATAAAAATTAAACGCTCCTTTTAAGATATAAATTGATTGTTAATTGATATAATTTGGAAATTTTTTCTGATTATCGCCTTAAAATGTTTCCTAGCCTTTTACTTCTTAATTTAAGGAAAGTCATTTGCTAAATATCAAGTTATCTTCGCATTTTGAATTAAGGCACACTCATCATGCAAATATCCGTTCAAAATGTTTTAAGAATGTTTATTTAAATTTCAAAATATATTGACAATATTGACATACTTACTTCAGATATATTTCGATATTCTGAATTCAACATAACAACAAAATTAAAAAAGCAATTAAATATTAATTGCTTTTGAAAAATGAAAGATGAAGGAAATGATTATCACTGGGAAAATATTTGTTTTGCGAATTCAATAGCATTCTTTGATATTTAAATCAGAATTTAAAAACACGCTGAGTGCAATTTAATTTTCGAAATTATTTACAATAATATATTGAACATGATTGAAATAATGATTAGTAATGATTCAATTTAAATCAACAATGTAAATTCGCGTAAAATTCAAGAAAGCAGGGTAATTGGATTAGTTTTTGCATGGAGAGAGTTTATGAAAAGAATTTCTGAGTTTTTTTAAAAAAATATTTTCTAACCTTTTGAATTAAAAATTTGTCTTCTCTTGATTCTCAGATTAGTATTGCATGATAGCGAGAAAAAATCTCTTGTGTGAAAATTCTTTATTAAATCAGTCGAATAAAACAACTTTTATAATTTGAAACATTTGTGCTATCAAATAATTACCAATAAGTTGTTTGAAGTGGCGTGACCAATAGTTTCTTTTTTTATAGCTAACTATATTGGACAGCTAAAACTATTCAAGTTCAAAAGGAACGCTCCTGGAAACCTGGAAAGTTTCATTACCGCCAGCATCACCTAGTGGAGAACCAACGCCATCTGGTGCGTATCCGATTCTTACCCACTTTGGCTCGACTTAAGAACATGGTGCGGTCCGCCAAGTTGAATTTTTTTCCTCGCCATTTTTCTTCATTTTGTTGGCAACCCTAAAACTTTGCCAGAATTTCTAATTTGTGCCAGAATTTGAGAAAATTCATGCTAAATTTCATGCAATTTTATGTACTATTTGCAATTTTATGTACTATTTACATTTTTTGCCATGCCTGTCATTAGAATCGCCGCCATCTTGAAACCATCCAAGACGGCGGATATTTGGCGACTTTTTGGGTGATTGGCGCAATTTCCCAGTTTGTCGAGAAACCGCACCATGTTCTTAAGTCTTACCTCCACTTTAGCTAGATGTCAATACGCTAAATTAAAATATTAATTGGAATGACTTTTGCGATTGCATGCTTCAGTTTTTTTAACGTGATGAAGCTAATAGTCTGATATAATCTATGCAAATTGCGACGATCTTTCTAAGACAAACAGCTAAGACTAACCGCAACAAGATACAAGTATGGTGTTTGAGAGGATTGTGTAATTCATACCATGAATAAAATCAGTCATTACGAAAATAAATACTTTAATATTAAACAACCAACACAACACACACGCATCTGCTAGTGCGCAGTTCCTTCTGACATATGAATGGGATTATCCCGGCAGAGGTAAACAGAGAGTGGAAGTTGAAATAGTAGAGAGGTAGCGCTTTTGATTTACAAGAAATATAGATGTCGCTACGATCACTACACAAGTAATTCAAAATAAAGTTTTTCGCTTTATAACAAACATGTCCTGCTACTGCATAAGAAACTTGATTACGCACTCTGATTTGAAATTAGAGAAGGCGGAAGATCACATCACAAATCTGGCTAGAAATCTTTTTATTTGCCTCATCCAAATTCACTCATACGTTCTGAAGTTCTTTTTGCTCATAAAAAATTTTAAATACAGTTCCTCCTGCAAAACTGCACAATGGTCTCTTTTGCTCAAACTCCCATCATAAATCTATTTCAGAATTCCCTTCCATAGTTATTAAAAATTTGGTAAAATTCATGTCACTCACAGTAACTGATTTCTCTAATGTTGTTAATCATTTTTTCTATTCATTTCATATCCAATATCTGTGATTTGGATGTATTTTGATCATGTAGTTTAAACAGCAGTTGGGACTCAGCAGAAGTGCCTAGCACTGGTACTCTTGAACACAAACCAATCTTCGTAAATGGTGACATGCGAATCGTTCAAAACGTTTATAGGGCAGAACGTTAGACCTAGAGTTCCCAAATTTAGCAGGTAGATACACAAAGGAGGTGTAGACACTTCTTGGATAGTAGGTTCTCACTAAGAAAATGATTTCAAAATTATAATTAGTTTTTCAACTAATTAAAAATATTAAATTTTATGCTCAATAACCATTGAGCATTTTATTGCACAAAAACCACTTTTCTATCACTTTAAAAATAAAAAAAAATTAGCCTTTCAGTGGTACCAGTTTTATTTCCACACATTTTTTTCTGAAAAAGGAATACATTATTTCTAAAAATTATTCTAAAGCTTAGCTTTGAAAGAACGATTTCCTTTATATAATAAAAAGAAAACTAAAATTTATATTTTCGAGTTCGCAATAGAGCGGAAAAGTTGCGATTGATGCATATTTAACTAATAAAAAAAGGAATTTTTCAAATCGTATAATATCGTCCGATCGCGCAAAGATCTAAATATTCGAAAAAATGGAGAATTTAACTATTTCAAAGTAATTTTTTTAAAATTTTTGTCCCGTATTATTTCAATTGCTGTCCCGTATTAAATCAAACGCAAAAAAGTTTCAATGGGTACTAATAGATAATGAAAATAAATAAATATATCTCTATTTAGAAAATATCTTCCGACCGCGCAAATCCCTTAAACTTTAAGAAAATATGTAATATTTTGACAATTTTCGAAAATTTTTAAAAAATATTTCAACTACGATTTATTTTTATGATCCATAAGTTTTTATAACCATGACGCATATAATAGTGGACCGGGGTCACAACTTCTTTGGCAACTTATTTGTACAGTTGCCACTTTTCATTCATATTGTCATGTGTCTAAAAGATATCTTTGGTCTTTGCCCAAATATTTTCTGTCCACTTCTCTGGTTCTGCGCTTAAGGATTCCAAGCCTCGATATGTCTTGGAGACCATGGTATCGATGTGTTGGGAAATATCAAGTTTGGTATCAAAGATGATCCCAAGATCAGTGACTGTATTTGAGCGTGATAAAACAAGATTGTTAATTTGATATACATGATTCAAAGGTTGAGCTTTTCGAGTATAACTAAGAATACTACATTTTTCAATGTTCAGGTGTAATCTGCTGTCTGTGCGCCACTTAAAAAGACAATCAAGATCTCTTTGTAAAAGAACAGAATCTAAATCGGAACATACTGAACTAAACAATCTGAAGTCGTCAGCAAATAAAATAGATTCAGAGTACTTGAAAAACAGAAGTAAGGTCATTAATGAATAAAATAAAAAGCAGAGGTCCAAGATTAGAGCCCTGTGGGACACCAGAAGTACTTGTAAACTTATGAAAAACAACATTATTAAAATGAACGTAGAGTGTTCGATTACATAAGTAAGAAAAAAGCCAATCACTCAGGTTTACATTAAAACCAATACCATGTAACTTTTTTAAAAGAATGCCAAAATCGATAGAGTCAAAGGCCTTAGAAAAGTATGTGTAAATACCATCAATCTGAGACCCAGATTCAAATGAGGAAATAATTTTATCTGTCAAACAGAATAAATTAGTGGTTGTTGAGCGCATTGTTATGAACCCGTGTTGAGATATAGAAATTAGGTTTTTAACTTGATTGTAAAGCTTTTTATACTTTCGAAAATCTTAGAAAAGGGACTTAAAATAACAATAGTTCGATAATTTATACAATTCTGTGCATCACCTTTTTCAGAAACAGGAATACTTCTCGTTTGCTTCCAGACATCAGGAAACATTTTTGTTCTCAACGACAGGCCTAACAAAACAAGAAGGGGATAAATCAATAACTCTGCACATCCTTTAATAATAAAAGAAGGTATATTATCAACACCCACATATAGGGAAGATTTCAATTCCCTGATAGCCAAAACCATATCATCATAGGTAACGCTTTCGATTTTAACAAGATCACTGACGCAGTTGCTTTTGCATTCATCATTTCCATCAAAATCTGTGCTAGGCTTGAATACAGAACTAAAATAATCAGAAAAAGCATTTGCGATATAGCCATCATTTTCATAACGCACGTTATTATAGAATAAACTATCAGGAGAATTGATGTTTTTATTTTTAAAATAAGACCAACATTTTTTAGGATCCGAAATTAGATTATTTTCCGCATATCGTAGGGGAGGATTTTTGGAGCTTAGTTTGGCATTGTGTTGCAATATGCAAAGAAAATAAATGAAGCTGAGATGTTTTTAGACTTAAATAACTTTTTTTCACGATAATATGATGTAGAAAGATTATGCTGAAGGTTAGGAACTAAAAATTGCATATTGAAGTAATTTCAGATATTTTGTTGCGATATTGGAGGGAATGTACCACTGGAATTTCTGAACCGATTTCGATAAAATAAATTTTATTACTCTTAAGAAGATCAGTACTGAACAGCTAATGCTATAATAAACAGATAGAGAAAAATTTTAAAAATATTGGAAAACGATTGAATTTCATCAATTTTTACGATTTTCAAGGCCGTTGCGGGAACGGAAGATATCGATAAATTTCCTCACTTTATTTCCTTTTCTAATTTTTCGCCCATTTGCAATTTTTCCGCGATATAACGACATGAAAAAATTTGAGTTTTTTCGGCTCACCCTAATGTATATCCATTGCTTTCAAGACGTAACACCGCCAACACGTCCCCGTGCTTTGTTTTCAAGACAAAAGAGCAGCAAAAGTAATTAATGTTTTACATGTTACTTAACTACTTACCAATGCTTTTTTTACAAAGTAACTGAGTTTTAAATGAAAATGGTATTATATTTTTTAGATATATTTATTTTTCGCACATAAAACCATTCGGATATGACATCATTATTTAATACCTATAAGAAAAGTTTTGATAAGTAGATCATTTGCCATATCTAATATTGTTCAACTTGCTATAATTTTTTATTACGATAAATTTATAAAACACAAGAAAAGGCTGGCAGACATTTACAGCCGTCTAGCTATCATACTCATAATATTTTAACAGCTTCGATTCATTAATTTTTGTTTGCTAATGCATGAATTTTTGCATTTGAAATGTATTATCATGGTGAAAAAATTAAACATTATCAGCCGAATATATTACTAATGCTTGTTCTTGGCTTTATGCTACGCGCTTAACATCAGACCAAACAACATAGCCTTTCGTAGTATGAAAAAAATCTAGCTCAGGCTATTTATTTGTATTTGCAGAAAACGTTGTTCAGTCCGACAATTTTTGTTAGAACTCTCTTCGCAAGATGAAGTCACCAACTCCTTTTTAAAAATTTCGAGCATAAACATCTTCTCGGAATAAATTGTAAAGCCGTCTTGAACTGCAGTATATTCAAAATTGCGTCTTACGTTAATGCAATTTGCGCTCTCTCCAACTGGTTTACCCGTTTATGAAATTTACATAGCTAATGTTTACAGCCTTTCAATGGACTTTCTAACGACAAAATGACTTTCCATCAATATTATATTCAATTAGATATATTCAATAATTAATAAAAGGGCCCCTACGAAATGAATGAAAAAACAAAAGAAACAGTTAAAAGATAAATGAAAATCAACAACCAAATTAAACATAATGAATAAAAAATATATACAGACTTGTCAAAATTTGAAATCCGCCGTGTTCTGCAAATTTTCTTACATAAACATGGAAAAATTTTGTATTAGTGTTGAATGGTCAGAAAGCAGTTGATCTGGAAAGGCTCTATCAAAATCATTTAACGAATGAGAAACTACTTCTTTATTCATTTTATTATATTATTTTTAAGTTCATATTTGTGCACATTTGCGTAAAATACAGTTAATGAAAACCGATATTTAATATACTTATGTCAATATCTGACATCTTTAAATATCAGACATTCAAATATGTCTAATATGAGACCTTCAATCATATTTATTAATTTGATTTGTTTGATTTGGAAATTATTTTATAGAAATTTCGTTCTCCTGATAAAGCTGCGAAGGCTTGAGAACTTTCATTTTCAATACATACTGAGGCTTGTAGTATTTTTATCTAAATCATAGTTATTTTTTATGCACTGAATGCGAGTTCACAAATAACGAATAATTTCAAAAATACAACTTTTCATTTAACTTATTTCAGAATAGGCGAAACCACCTCTCAGTTGAAGTCTACAAGAGACTGTTCATTGTTCAGCAATAAAATTATACTCTGTCGAATTCCAAGCTTCTTTTTTAACAAGAACTCAATCATAAATATTTTGACGTTGTAAAATGTATTTCATTGGAATCTAAAGATAAATAACACGGATCCATCATAAATTTTTTAAGGACCCACACACTAAACTCATGAGTAGCCTTACTGCGGCGCAAGTAAATGTACGTTTCCAAAATCTATCACTATTGGAAAAAGAAATGCCAGTATCTGATGATACAGTGTTCTACTTAAGAATAAATACAATAATAGATGTTATCGCCAACGCCCGGGCGGGATCTCTCCCAGCACACACTTTGCTCAGCATTGCCCCTGCCACTTCGTTGCTTCGAGGCCTTCAGCCACTACTTTTTCAGTTTTAAATACTGCATGAAGATAGGTGAAATAAACCATAAAACCATAGTAGATTTCATATTCTTTGTAGAAAACAGATTCCTTTAAAATTGTAAAATATTTTAATAAACCCCATCTAGTTGTAATCCGTTGTATAACTTTCTCACGAATTTCGGCATGAAAGTCTTCATATCCATAAATACAGATTGATTTCGCCCTAAATAGACAGTTTCCATCACCTACAATAAGTATTTAAAATATTTTTCACACGGCATTGTGATGGAACTGCTGGGATCTATATATATAAAATAATATAGTAAAATGTTTAGACAGTTCGCCAGCCCCAACCACTCTACGGATTTCGATAATTTTTATTTTATGTGGAAACTTTTGACGTGTAGATTCGCAACGAAGGGTCGCCTGCCCCACACCACCCTCCAGTTTCGAACGAAATCGTAAAAACACTTCTCCTCTGCACTTTGTCTATTGGTAAACCTTATAGAAATACCCCATCCCCAACCACCATACGATTTCGACAATTTTTATTTCATATGAAAGCTTATGACGTCTAGATATGTCACCAAATGTCTCGTGCCCCCACCACCCATATTTTCGAACGAAATTGAAGAAACATACAGAAAATATATGGTAACAGCCCCCAACTCGCCGTCACTGCTTAAAGCTATGCTCTTCAAAAGAATATATCACTTTTAAACTACAAAATGATTTCAAATAAAATGAATTAAGGGTAATGTTTTAAGATTAGTAAATACTATACAGTTACTTGCTTTATTTTAAAAACTAAATTTAAAAAGCCGACTAAGAGAATGAAACATATTTTTGTGAAGTACTATCAAGAATTCAAGACGGCCCATGTAAGACAATAAAACAAATATCCTACTATTATTTTTCTACTACTATATATTTTATTTCAAAGAGTAAAATTTGCTTTTTTATAGGAGAGTTCTCCTCGTATTTTTTTAAATAAAGAGATTACATAATGCCAATAATTTTTCTTTCATCATATAATCCAAAAACATTCACAAAATTATGAAGATTTTTGTAGACATTCAAACAGTTTTCACATCGACAGTATATGAAAGATAATGTATATATTTAAAATAATGTGATAAAAACCTTCACCGAGTCCGCCAGCCTGAAACACTCGTCTGATTTCGACAATTGCTTTTTCATATGGAAGGTTATGACGTCTAGATATGTCATCAACTGTCGCCCGCCCCCCCCCCCACCCTCCATTTTCGAACGAAATCGAAGAAACATTTCTCCTCTGTACATTGCCTAGTTGTGCCTGATTAAAACACACTTTCCATTACAGAGCAATTATCTTGAAATTTAACCATAATTCTCAGATAAACGTTTATTATGAAAGATAATTTTCTTTTATTCATAGTACTGAATGCAGTTTCCTTAATTAAAAAATTTGTTAAGCTTAATGACTTTCACCCTAAGTTGAAAAAAAAATTCTTTTTAATATATATTTTTTTAAATGAATAGAAAATAATAGTAAGAAAAGGAACCTCTTTTGTTATAATTATATAAATAAATCAATGCTAAAAGTTGAAAAAATAATTAAAGAGTGCCCTTTAAATCTAAAGAGATGGTTCACCAATTAATTACATTTCAGCCTCATTTATTAAAACGATATACTTTCATTTCTTTAAACTCGATATTGAAAACGGCATATTTATTTATTTATTAATATCTTCTGAAAGGTCTTTTAAATTTTCAAACAATACACACTTTATAGAAATACAATTTAACAATTGAAATGAAATAATTAAAAACTTCCGTCAGGTGTGAAGATTAATAAGCACTGCATTCTTTTCCACACGATGCGAGTTCTCTTTCTTCATAATTCCTTGAATAAGCTTCTGCTTATTTCTATTAGTTTATTTCAAACTGGAGGCATCATTATTAATGAAATAAAACTAAATTTCCGAATTACGAAAACATCTCCTATTTTCAGAATCTATTCTTGAATCTAGTTAAATTTATTTTTCTCGATTTAAATATAACGTGCTTTTATTTATTTTTTAATTTTACTTACATAAATCCAACTTATTGAAATTTTTTCTAAATTATTGAATTTCCGTATTCATCAAGCAACTTACAATCTCGAAATTTAGTTATTTCTAATATTTATATGTAATTCAATTCTTCTTTTTGTTTATATTGAGGATAAGTTTTTGTTTTGTGTGTCGCAATAACGTATATTTTTTAATAAAGTTAATGAATTTTATTAGCACTTTTTAAAATGCATTTAGGAAGAATTTGGAATTTTTTCATAGATTTTTGTTATATAATAGAAACTGTTTCAAATGCCTAATAGTAATTGTTCAATAGTTTAAAGTTTTTTGATAAAAATAAGCTGCAGATGCTTTTCCAAGTCCTATATTTGAATGATTTGCAACATTCGCATATGTTTTTAATTCATTCATCACAATTCGTTTTTCAACATCATTACAAAATTACTGAAACGAACTTCTGCATGCTGTTTTTATGAAATTGTCTGTGACAATCTTTGGAAGTAAAACATTCCAAGTATAATATGTAAGAAATTCTGAGTTAATCTATTACTATTTGTTATTAAGTTTTTCTAACTATACCTTAAGTGATACATGGTAAAGCTGCGCGACCTGTAACCTTTCTGGACATCCCCGAAAAGGTGTTGGTCCAGAAGCATGAGAAGCAAATTATTTTTTCAGGATTTTACAAAAGCGGCTTTTTGAGAAGAATAAAATCTACTCATAACGTCATAGCGTTTGAAATCCCGACGAAAGAAGTATGCGTTGTTTGTACTCCATTCCTAGTATAAATGTATGCAGGGCATCTTTTCGCAGCAAATGGATGATGTTCTACAAATTTGGATTTTATTTATTCCCTATTTATTACAGTTACCGAGTTAAGAGCGCTAACGTCTAATATTGCTACTAGATGGAGTTGTAAGCGTCTTATCGCTTACCTCATAGTCATTTTAATGCAACTGTATACTACTTTTATGACATTAGTTTGATATTTATGAACTAACTTATGAATTGAAGACTGAAAGTGGTAAGCGATAAAAACTCCGAAAGAAAAAGAATTCAAACTCCGTTGCTCAAGTTGACAAATCAACAATATTTGATAATTTGGTAAAAGTTAGAAGTACTTGTTAGTCTTCTAAGCAGTTCAAAAGAGCATGTAAAGAGGTTACTAGTATGAAGAGTTTTTTGCGATTTCTTAACATTTATCGCTTTTGGCACATGCAACATTTAGTCTTTAGTTCATGAATAATAAACAGCTCTCGGATACGTTCCAACGGACTTGAATGGAGTCATCGACCGTATTTAGTCACTGAATGAAATTTTGAAAAGAAGAATACCATACAACTATAAAAAAACATTGTTTTTTATTCATACATTTAAAAATAATTTTTAGAATAATTTGAAATCAAGCGTATGAAAATGACTACGATAATTATTACGAAGTGAATAAATAGCCTTGGGAACTTCATATCTACTGCTGCCTGATACTTTCAAAAATGAAATCCACATAGAGTCACTGAAAAGTCGGGACGGTTAAATTAGAACTTTTTATTCTTTAAATGCTTTAGAGGACTACCAGCTAGGAATAGGAAAACCTACCTGTTAAAACCGAACACCGTTTTTTTTTCTGTTTCGATTAACCGGTTTTTTTTGGTTATTTTTTGGTCCGGTTATAATATTTTTTAAATACAATAACCGATTAAAAGAACCGGCCAAATTAGCTTTGTAAAAGAGGTAAAGTAAAGAAATCAGGTCACTGCTATTCAGTGGTAGGTGGATTTTTCTAAAAAAATCTGTATTGATATTTCTGTAATTAAAATAAATTTATTTAATATGGTTATATAATATATCAAAGATACCGTGTTAAGTAGAAAGGCGGTGCATTTGTCATCCGCACGGTTTCGTTTTCGTAGTAATCGTTGAAATATAATACTTTTGATTCAATCATTGCCAACAATACACAACTCCCACATGTTGGAGTTTATTTGAGTTAATTGTCCTATAACCTATCACAGGGTATTTGAATAAAACTGTCATTTTCATTAATTTATAGAATCTCAGCCTGTCAGTGGTATACTCGTAAAATAAGTAGTGCCGGGACGCTTTAAAAGAAGTATCGGAACGTTCCAACCTAGGTGACAAAAATCGCGTTGTTTTTAGGACGTTTTCACATTTTTTTTATTATTTATTTCTTGTAAAAAAGCAGTTCCGGAACGGCGTTCCGGATCCACTACACTCCTGCAGCCTATTCCACCATTAAAAATGTATCAAGAATGGTTTCTGTTGTATTCATTTAATTGGTGTCAGAAATATCGGATATTTTAATGCTTTCGATAAGGCCACTACGGAAATTTTGGGAGAAGAATAAATTATAGGAAGCTTCGTTATCTCTTTTATTGAACACCATAAAAAGCGCATTAAGAAATTATAACCATAAACATAATGCTACAAAAGTCTATATCAAAAGCTTTTGAAATCCTTGAAAACAGGAGTGCAGAAATATTACAAAACTTTCTGCAGTTCCATGATTCGTTCTCAGATCTTCGCCACATTACTTAAAAAGTTATTATGAATATATTCGATGATATTTATTGATTGGATTGGTTTCCTTTAAAAATGTACGAAAAAACGTTGCTTTTTCTATAAAAATAAAACAGAAAACAGGTTATTTTGGAGGTTAAAACCGCCTGGTTAAACAGGAAGTGAAATAGACCGGTATAACTGGAAAGCGGTTGTTTTTTCAATAACCGTCACCCCTACTACCAGCCAAAATCTCAAAATATTTCGGATTCTGTATTTATTCGTCACTAGCAGGATAAGAATCCTACATTGTTTAAAAAGTAATAAGACCCTTTGTGGAAGTGTTGGAATATTTTTAAAAAGTTTTATAAAAACTTTTTCCGTATAAAAATAGTGGTGACTATTACTTACTGAAATATTTACTATTTTAAAATACGACTAATATACATATTATTGAATATGTACTATCTTATGTCAGTGCTGTATATTTTTTCCAAAATTCCGAAGAACTGATTAAAATAAATAAAAATTAAACAACAAAAGTGCTCTTGTTTCAGATATAAAAGAGATTAATTGATATAATTTTGAAATTTTCTCTGATTACCATTGTGAAATGTTTGCTAACCGTTTTCATACTGCATTTTATAAATGCTTGCTTCTTAATTTAAGGCAAGCCATTCTGTGAATCTCAAGGTTTTTTTTTCACATTTAAAGGTAAGGCACATGCGATATACAGACATCCGTCCAATTTTTTCGACAATCTTTATTTAATTTTCGAAATAGTATAATAACAATCATGACATACGTACCTCACCCTATAGCACAAGATATTGAACGATATTTTTTGATGTTCTGAATTACGCATAATAACAAAAAATCCTAAAAAACCCAGCTAATATTAAATATTTTACTTGCGTTTCAAAAATGAAAGATGAAGGAAATAATTATAATTGATGAAATATTTGTTCGGCGAATTGCATTTCATTTTTATTGTTAATGAAATCAGAATTTTTAAAAATCTGACTGTGACTGAATATCAGAAGATATTTTGATAAATATATTCAACTTGATTGATGTGATGATTAATATTAATAATGTACAATTTAATTTCGCATAAAATGTAAGAGAGCAGGGCAAATGAATTATTTGCTGCATGGACAGAGTTTTATAATTTCTGAGTTTAAGAAGAAAACTTGTGTTATTTTCTCATGTTTCCGAGTTGAAAATTTGTCTTCTGTTGTCAGATTAGTAGGGCATTATGATAGTGAAAAACAATCTCTATTATAGTCAGTTAATCGATGTGTTATGAACTGTAAAAACCTTTTACTAAATCAGTCGAATGAAACAACTTTAATAAGACAAAACATTTTCTTGCTAAATAATTACTAACACGCTGTTTGAAATGTCTTGGCCAGCACTCTCTTTCTTTTTTTTTCTTTCTTTTTTAGATGTCCATAGTGGATAGTCAAAACTATACACGTCTATTAGGAACACTCTAGGAAGCCTGGAAAGTTTCACAGCCGCCAGCACCACCTAGCGGAAAACCAAAGCCATCTGGCAAGGATCTCATTCCATTTATCTTTCAGTCAGTTGTCAGTATGCTAAATTAATATATTGTTTTTAATAGCTTTTGTGATACCATGAGTCAGTTTTTTAATAAGTTTGTAAGCTATCTCTAAATTGCGATCTGAGTGATGTAAAAATTGTTCAAAACGCTCTGCGTTGCTGATCGTTAGACCTTGAGCTCCCATATTTGGCGGATACACTCGTGGACATACTGTGCCGCCAAAATGTCTAGTTTACGGCGGTTGCTATAGAAACAGGTTATCGTAGGAAGAATCCATTTCTAGTAGGTAGAAGTTCATTCAAATGTGCTACATTGGCGCATTTAGCGCCAAATGGGCGATGTTTGGTAACCGAGAAGACGAATGATCAACTTTTCTTTTTACCACCGCAAACTGGCGCCAAGAATAAAATAAAACTCCGACTTCCGTCGGATTCCTCCTATTCGAAATGGATATTCCCTAGCATAAGCTGTTGCTGTAGCGACCGCCGTAAACTAGACATTTTGGCGGCCACAGTTCTCGTGGCGGACATACCGTTAATTATGAGCTCAAGAAATTTTTACTTTGTTTTTATAATAATTTAACTCGGTTTAATTTTGCTTGAATAAAATAATGGTGAATAATTTCAAAAGTGCATCTAAATTAAGTAGAACTCGTAAATAAAATTAATATTTAATGTTAATGAGAAAATGTGCAACTTAAAAATTTTAGCATTAGGTGTAATCTGAACAAAACTATAAAATAACAAATTTTAAACTTGAACAAAAAATGTGGGGTACTCTAATTCGTTAGTTATACTTACAAAGTGGGAAAATGAATTATCGAAAAAAAATGACGAAATCGGTCCAGTCGATCAAGATGGGGTGTCAAAGATCCATATAAAATGAACACGTAAACTAGCAAACTCCTCCATAGAAAATGTACAATGTTTTGCGATTTTTCCACGAAAACAGAGGGTGGAGGGTGACGACAATTTATTACATATCTAGGGTCATGATCTTTCATCTGAAATAAAAATTGTCGAATTTGGTCCAGTGGGTAGGGCTGGGGGACTCTGTCAACGTTTTTCTCTATGGGGGAATATGGAAGGAATTTCATTCTCTATAGGAAAAATATAAATAATAAAATAAGGTAGACAATTACATGAAAACGGTTTGGCTTCTGGGGGGTTGATAATTTAAAGTTAAAAAATTAAAATTTTATACGGCCCCCAAAATAAAAAGCATTAGCAAGTAAAATGTTCCTTTACTCTCATCTGTGAACACAAACGTTTTACTCTTCCATCAGCAACATTTACAGATACAGTGACCTCTCACTTATACGCCTTCTCTTTTATGCGCGTTTTTTCGCGGTCCACCCCAGGGGTAATGGAAAACAATGATAACTCTTATGCATTTATGCGCCGCACTAAAAAGCACCTCTCACTTATACGCGTCGCAAAAATTTTCTTATTTCAAAAAGTTTTTTTTTCAGCAGAACAAAAACCCTTTTTGTTCTGCTTCTAGGAATGCATTCTCTCCCCCTTACCGTATTGTTCAAATTCCAGGAACACATTCCTCTAACTTATACACAGGGGTGAACGTGGGAGTTCTTGTGATTGACGTCAGTAAGAGTCGCATTTATACAGCAGCCAATTAGAGAGGTTAGTACGGTGCGTAGCATGTGGCATTGATCGCTAACGAAAGAACCATCTTTGGAGTTTTGGTTAGATGGTTACGCTTTAAAATGGCGAAAAGAACGAAATTGTTGCATTTGTTTAAAATGGATGTTACTAAAAAATTCGAAGAAAATACTTGCACCTCGAAAAAAGCTATAGCGGAGCATTTTAATGTCCCAGAATCGACACTGAGAGAGATTTTAAAAAATCTGGATCATTTTCATTTTCTTTTTCTTTGTGTTCTTAAAAATAATTAACGGAAGTTATACAAGTATTTGAATTTTTAAACTAATCTTATTCACATTTTCAGTAGTAAATACATAGTATTAATTAACAATAGATGTGCACTGTATTGATGTTTCACTTTTAAGCTCCCTTTTGTGATTTTTCACTTATGCGCGTTTTTTCCGCTGTCGCCTGAGCCCGCGCATAAGTGAGAGATTACTGTATATTAAGTGATACCTTCTTTTGACGAATAGCTTTAAGAGTTACAGAGAAGGAGATGGTTTAAATTATCTCGTCCATTGACCATTCGTTATCTGCTTATCTACAAGAGCAATCTTTTGTATCATCCCAGATAGTATTAGGTATTGCAGAGGGATGTGGTTTCTGACTCCCTAAAGAAGATCTACAGCAACAAATAGCTCTTTTTAGACGCTTTTTCCTAAATTCGAAATGTTTCATGTTTGTATGTAAGGTTGGAATTTTGTGATCGATTTTTCACTAACTGCTTAATGCACTAGAGTTCTGAAATTTTGTATATTTATTCGGCTTGCAATATTTTAATAATTTTAGAAATCTCAATTATGAACTTTTTTTTAAAAAATTCGCAAAATTACCTAGGCACTCGGTCGGTTTCAGGGGCGCCATCTATTGTATTTTTGAAAACTAAAATATATTTTTCTTTTTTAATACATTGGTAGAAGCATTTTTTTAGTTTTATTATTTATGATACTAATTCGTATTTTATCGTTGATAATCCCTTGATGTATATTCTATCATTAAAAAAACCCTCAGCTTTTTCCACGATAACTTCTTCTAAGAAATATTCATTTATGTAACAAGGTTTTAGAAGAAATGATTTAAAACAATAAGATTAATAGCATTTCTTTATCAATAGAAGTAATTTTGGAAGGCAGACAAATTCTGAATAAAGCAGGTTTTTTGTTTTTATTGAAAAATGTATTCTTTTTAAACAAACTACGATATTTAAATCGAAACATTTCAAAAATTGCCAGCCATTTCTATTATCTTATATTTTTCATTTCTTGTTGCAAAAAATCCACTTATTACTTCTTCTTGTAAAATTTAAATAGCTGAGATAATTGATGCAGCTTGTTAACCAACGAATTACATAAGATGCAAACAGGGAATTATCTTTCATTTTCATCGATTTGGAGGTACAGCCAATCGAAATGCTGTGAGAATTGTTTTAAAAAGAAGCAGGCGCCAAAAACCTGCACAATCTGTATAATCTCCCTAATTTCATATTCAGCATTGAATTCATGTAAAGCACTATCTTTGCCCACTCTACTTCTAATACATCCTCAACAGACAAAGTGGTTCTTAAAATTATGGAAGCAAAAGAAAATAGAACTGCTTGAATATCGCTTCTATTGAAGCTACTTCCAATCCTTTTATAAACGGCATTCAGTTCCCTTCAATACAATTGAGTTCGCATAATAAAATACAATGGCAAAAAGGAGTAGGAAATATATAAACCAAATCTGATTTATCTTAGTCTGTTCTTGTTACTCGTGCATTGCATTTCTACATAGAATCTTAAATTTCGTTCATTGTGTTACACTTATCTGGACATAGATTTCAATCCATGGATTAGTGAAATAAACTCCCGGAATTCCTGTGGTTCTGGCAGACTGGAAAAACCATTTTGGCCATACTCTTGTTGACGAATTTTATTTGGGGATATGCCAACAGTTTTGAATTACTGGAAAGAAAAAATTCTTTCAGAAATCATTTCGAGAACCAGTTTATAAAATGATCGGTTATGGAATGGAATCGGTTATGATCGGTTTGGAGTTACACTGTGTTGTAGAATGTTCTGATGAAAACGCTAATTTAAAAGACGTGTAATTTTTTAAAATCTTTTGTTCCTAAATTTTATGTTCAGATCTTACATTCTGTGTGGTATCAGTCTGAGTCATAATGAGCCATGATTTTCTTACTCATAATGCTATGAAGTAAAATAATAACGCCATGCCTATTACTACATTTAAAGTTTTTCACGTAAATGATAAATTGCAGTTTGTTTTCGGATTTACAATCGCAGTTAATGAGCACATGTTCACTAATAATGCAATTATCGCCTTTATAAATGTCCATGATTCATCATTTATCCTATGCACCTCTTTAAACTTTATTTAATCCATTTTATAGTGTCTTAATGAAACTGAGAAAAGAATAATTCTTGCAGTTTATGCAGTGTAACTTTAATCATTAAATGATAATCAGAGAGGGGGAACTAAATGAAAACGTTAACTGGAGTGACTTTTATTTGTGTTTCGGAATTCATTTCTCAGTCATTAGATGTTTCCATAATATTTCCTCAAGAACATTTAAACTACCTAACACTATTTTAAAATGAAATGACATTTTTTATTATCAATAAAAGCTTCTTATTTTGTTTAATTGAACGAAATAAGTCATATAAATGTTAGAGTTTAGCAGAGATGCAAATGAAGAAAAATGTTTAAAACTTAATATCCAGTATAGAAAAAGAAATTTGTGTGAACAAATATTCAGATTGTCACTATATGTTCATTAAAAGCTAAAGGTTTATGGAATACTTCGTTCGACAGTAGTATTCGTTACCTTCACAAGCAGATTTCCTTTTTAATTATGTATGTTACTAGGTAATTCCTGAATTACCTAGTTATTTTCAATTCGTGATTTCATAGAAAAATTAGGATTTTTTCATGAATTACATAGTTATTCTATGAATTACTTTTATAATGAATTATACGCTTTAACGGTAAGATATGTACTGAATGTTTCAGAGCAAAGGGCACAAGCTTGACGGAGGAATAGAATGCACTCAAACGACTCGGAATCATAGAGTACGGAAGGGTCAGAAATAACATGTGCATTGGTTAATGTACACAGAACCAAAACAGAAGATAATAAGTGAATATGACTGTGAGCTCAACCAGCTTGATTTTCTTCGAAACGAGAAGAGACAAAGTTATGCAGATTTGATGGTTATGCGTTGAGAAAGTTTCACCGTGATGCTTTGAGAAGGAAAAGGAACGGTGACTTGAGTGCCACGTCTTGTCTTGAACAACACAGTAAAACAATGCGGTGGAGCTTTATTATCTGAAAGGGCAAAATCCCGGGAAGGCATTGAATATCTACGTAGGAACAATCGGTTACGACTAGGCCCGTGTTCTGCACATTATACCCTGTAGAGGAAATGTTACACACATTTGAAGAAATTGTTTGCATATGCGATTGATATTGGATTGTATAATCTTCTTTGCATGCCCAGGTATGGATGGTAATAAATAGTTCTTTTTAAATTTCAATTATTCATTATCTTAATTAATTCGAGATATTTTCGAAGAATATTGAATGTTAATTCTTTTTGAAAAGTTAAAAGATTTAAAGCTTAGCAGAGACGCAAATGAAGAAAAATGTTTAAAAATTTAATATTCAGTATAGAGAAAGAAATTTGTGTGAACAAATATTCAGATTGTCACTATATGTTCATTATAAGCTAAAAGTTTATGCAATGTTCATTAGACAGTAGTATTCGTCACCTTAACAAGCAGATTTCCTTTATAATAATGTATGTTACAGTTAAAGCGTGGAATCCGTTATTTCATAAAATAACTAGGTATTTCATGAATTATCTAGTTATTTTCAATTCAAAAATTACCTAGTTAATCTATGAAATAACTGAATTGTACGCTTTAACGGTAAGATATATAAGGCATGTTTCAGCGCAAAGGGGACAAGCTTGGAGGAGGAATAGGATGTACTCAGACAACTTGGAATCACATAGTACGGAAGAGTCGGAAATAACATGTGCAAGCGTTAATGTACACAGAACCAAAACAGAAGATAGTACGTGAATATGTGTTTTAATAAATGTACATTCATAAATTTAACGACGGCAAAGACAATGTTTGAAGTATTCAAGCGCTATGTGAATCGAATTCCATATCCATTTTTTTCCACCTAACCGGAAATTTAAAAATTTTGTTATTTAGTTAAGATGCCTTCCAGATATTTCACAAAACTTTCCCGAATCTTTAAGATTACCGGTATTCCCTACCACTGCATGTCGAGATGGAAAGCCACGTTAAAACCAACACCAATTCGCCCACACCGGCGCTACTCTAAACCACCATTCATTTCAATTTGCGGAGTTATGTTCCTCCTCCAATAACGATGCGCAGTTTCCAGTTGCTGGCCCCCTCCTCCTCCATTGCCAGATACATACCTATGCAAATCTTAAATTCTTGGGGTCTCATCTCCCGTAATGACTCGCCTATTTTATGGAAACATTCTGCCGAGGCGACCTCCCGAGTTTAAGATTTAGAATGGAAATTCGGCGGATGTTGTGAATCTATTCAGTTGGTTGGGAAATGAGCTGTTACTTAAGAGTGGGCGGCTTTCAAAATAGAGTTACATTCGTAGATTAGAAAGGAAGGAATTATTGCCGCCATATCCTCGCGTATGCAGATTTCCGAGAGGGGCTTCAAAATGTAGTTCTCTGATTATTTGAGGCTGGAATAACAAAGGGCAAGCGATTATGACGGGAATTATCTGTCTGGGCTCTTATATGCCCATTTAGCTTTGACTGAGGAACAAAGTGGGCTAAATGTTTGTTTCAGTTGTTTCATGGTTATTTTGGTTTATACCGATTTCGAAAGTAGTTGTCAATTGTACGTTTCGATTTAAGCTTCATTTTCTATAGGAGCAAAGATCCATTTTGATTTGCTCGTTTAATTGAAATTTAAAATTTTTAAAGAAAAGGTCCATTTTCTTAAATTCCCTACTACTTTTTCAAATATGAATATTTCTCCTTTAAATTTTATTTGTAGATTCACTGAAATATATTACACAAAACTGTGCATTGATTTTAAGGTGTATCTAATATTCGCTTAAATATAGATATTTAACTGAATTATATGGTGAAAAATGTGTAAATTTAGCGGTAACTCATTTTATATCTAAAAAACTAAGCAACTGATGCTTATTGCTTGCATACTTTTATCATACACATAACGATAAACAGGCACAAAAAATTGGAAATCTCTATCTTAAAAAGGAGAAAAAACCTTAGCATTTTGAAAACATGAAAGTGCAGAAAAGCCCGACATATAGAAAAAGTCACTTAAAGTTGTCATTTGCGCATGTTTTTCATTATTCATAGTAAATAAAAATCTAAATAACTACTGAAATATTAAAGGTACAAATCAGAAATTTTGATACAATAAGTACAACGTTAAGAGAAACGAAATAAGCCAATAAAATGAAAATTGTTGTTTTGGCCGTTGTTTAGGTAATGTGTCCCCTTAAAACAAACAAAAATAAGCTACACTCTTTTGTACATTCACTTCCTATTTTTACCTATTTGAAATTTGATTTTTTAATAAATTTGATGGCCATATGCGCTTCCCGCTTTAGAAATTGTTGAAAAAAGAATTATAATGATGTTGAATGGATCATCATTGAAATGAAAACAATATGAGAATATCGATAAAAACAGATATGAAGGTAATGGTTTTTACAGGAGTATCTTTAATTCAAAATCACCTTACGATGCGGAACTCCACTGATTGTAACTTTAAACAATTAATAATCAAATTCAGCATTCAGCAGTAACTATGATGTCACAGGCTGTACTAGAAAACCTGTAGATATTTGATAATCAACATTTAGCACATACCTCTCCAAATGAAAAATAAATAAATAAACTCATTTATAATTATATTCAATTATGAAAGAAACATCCTCAAAGTATAAGGAAAAAGAATAATATTTTGTGTGTAAATATATTTTTTTTCCATCCGAGTGTTTCTGCTTTCTAGCATTTATCCACTTTTTTGTCATTTCAGTGAATACATCAAGGTTTCTTTTGTCATATTCTTTAAATAAAATTTAACGAAACAAGTAAGTTTTTAAAAAAAACAACTTAAAATTTGAGTTTCTCACCCTATCTAGATATTCTTAATTAAATATTAAATTTCATTTCATTCTTTTAAAATTAATTAAACTTTTTTTATAAATGGAGGTTTATTATTAAAAACATTTCATCTTCCAATCATAGTTCTTAATACAACTTCCAAAATTAAAGTTTTTTGCACCTATCGAGTTTTCTTCGTTTATTAAAGAAGTTGTAGTGAATTTTTTTTAAAACAAGTAGAAAATAACTGGCAGAAAATGGGCTCCAATTGTAATAATTACCTAATTTGAATCATTGCTTGAAGAAAAAACGAATAACATTTTTAAAAACTGAAGGAGTTCTTCAATAATTTAATTACATAACAGGTCCTCATTCATTAAATTAATTAAGTATCATTTGTTTAAAGTCATATTTGAATATGACAAAATTTTTAATATCTTTTCGAGAAGTCTCTTTAATTCTAGAACAATATTTGATTTCTACAATTGCAGTTCAGCAAATAATTAAGTAATTAAATACTTATGTCATTGAATAATACTAAATAATGCATTCGTTTCCATGCAAATGTGAGACATCTTTCTTCACACTTTTTCAATAAGTATCTACTTATATTTATGTGCTAATTATAAAGTAGAGACATCTTTATTAATCAAGCTAAGTCTGTGGATATTGTTTTAGAATTATGACTACATAGCGTATTAACTACAAATATAAGTTGGGTTTTCTCTCTTATTTTTTAGAACTAAGGTTTACGATGTGTTGTTATAAGAAAACAAACCGTTTTATGCCAATAATTTTCTTTCTTGTTTTTAAAGAGGTTATATGGACCTGTTATGTTGATTCTTTAATTTACAAATAATCCAATTTTTTTCTTGACTAGAACAGTTTTTAAAAAAATTACGAAATATTTCTGATGTTATGTGATTTTACTCCTGCATTTCGATATATTGATATGCATGAAAATCTGAAACCTACTTTTATTGTCCTTATTTTTCTGTATTAAATAAATTTAGTACGATTCCCTTTAAGTTATTTAGTTACCGTCTGAATTTATTCAGAACATTGATTTGTTAAGAAAGCATTTATTAATTTGCAATGTTTATGTCTAGATACAATATTTTCTGTCATTTTTTTCATTCAAAGTGAAGGGAAATTTTGAAACTTGCAGTATATTGTCAATGAAAATTAATGCATATTATTGTTGTCTTTGTAGGTACGCACGCAAACACACAGAAACATACGGAAGAAATTAGGAATAAAATAAAATATACGAAAAAAGCAAATAAAATCTATCCCATAAGTTCCAGTTACACAAGAAAAATGCATAGAATTACACCCTAAGATAACAAAATAATTAACCTAAATTGTAATAAAAGTGCCTAATTATCACAAAAATCACATATCAAAATCAAAGAAAATAACTGAAATTTGTTATGAGACTTCCTTCGAAAAAAAACAAAAGATTGAAAAAAGCCAATCCATATAATGGAATTCCCAACAACTTACAAATATCCTGGTGGACTTAGGACCAAGATGTAGAGTTAAACCAAGATTTTATTACTAATCATCTTCTAAACCAGTTGTGGGAAAAATAAGGAGTTTCTCCTAAAATTTTTCAACAAAATAAAATAAGAGAGCAGGAAATATATATGATTCATTATTATTAAATATGAAGTGTAGAGTAGCTGGGTCAAGGAAAATATTTTAGTTTATTCAATTTTCTTTTATTCAATCATTGAAGATAGGTTACATATCCATAGGTAAAGGGATAATTTTTTATGTAGCTCCATGACCAGAATTAAAGAAGCAACGCGCGAAGCGGCGCGCTGTTGTTGTAGGTCTACATGTGGAAATCAAAAAGGGCTGATAGGAATGCGCAGAAAGTTTAAGTACCCAGAGAAGGTAATTTCCCCGGAAAAGACTCGTGACTCGAAATGAAAGTCGTAGTGCGTTTATTATGATGGAAGTAGAAGTAATTGAAAATGAGGTGTCGCTAAAAATGATTTAAGAAAGTTTAAAAATTAATATATATATATATATATATATCAAAACAAACTTATAAACACAAGATAAAAACTCAAAAACAGTAAAAAAAGACAAAATGGCAAAAATAGACAAAAACCAGAAAAAACCAAAAAAAAAAGAAAAATATCATAGCGAGCCGCTCGTCAGGAAGAGAAGCTCGCTCATGATATTAATTTGTGCTTTTTTCTGCTGACGACAAACGAAATCCGTTAAAAATTGCCGTCATCCCCTCTAAAAGCACAAAACAAATGAAAATGGAAGAATTCTTGAATAAAAAATATAAATACAATTAAGAAGATTTAAAAAGAATCAAATACAAAAAATCCGAATACAAATACAAAGAATCCGAATACAAAAGACCTAGAATAAAATAAAAAACAGCCGTAACATAAAAAATAATAAAATAAAGCGAAATATGCTTACCATCGCCAGGAAGACGCTACCGCGACCACGAGGAGAATGAACGCCAAACCAGTTATAGCTGTTGCCAAACAGAGGAAAAAGAAAGATAAGGAGAAAGAGGCTTTGTCAGTAGCTCCGTAATTATATATATATATATATATATATATGGTGTTTTAATTTTTTAACTTCTTTAATTCTTAAATCACTTTTAACGACACCTCATTTTAATTACTTCTACTTTCATTATAATAAGCGTACTACAACTTTATTTTCTAGTCACGAGTCTTTACCGAGAAAATTCCCTTTTCTGGGTACTTAAACTTTGTGCGCATTCCTATCTGCCCTTTTTCACTCCGGCATGTAGACGAATAACAACGGCGCGCCGCCTCGTGCGTTAACTCTGAATTTCTGGTCATGGATCTACGTAAGAACTGAATCCTTTACCATTGAATATCTATGAAGAAATAACGTCAATGACTGAATAAAAGAAGATTGACTCAACTAACGTCTTCTTCACTCAGACAGTCGACATTTCACCTTTAGTAAAGATGTTATATATATATATGGTTATGTAGCGATCAATCTGTTGAAAGAAACGTAATGAAATTATGGATTCCGGAATTTTAATGTATATGCTCAAGTATGATGTGAAGATATCAGAGTAGGTCCCAAACTTACGGTTGCTTTGACAGAATTTCTAGAATTTTAAGCGGCAACATCTTTTTTTTATTGAAATGTCTTCTTCAGAATGAAAACCTGCAAATGGTACTGGAGATGTACCTGCAGCGTGAAAACGCCGGCGCTAGGCAGAGACAAAGCAAAAAGGGAAAAAAATTGCTCTGACCATAATGCGAATTTCTTTTACATCAACGTCAGATTTAAGATCGTTTGAACGACTGTGAACTCAACCAGCTTGATTTCCTTCGAAACGAGAAGAGACAAAGATATTCAGATTTCATGGTTATGCGTTGAGAAAGTTTCACTGTGATGCTTTGAGAAAGAAAAGAACTGTGATTTGAGTGCCTCGTCTTGACTTGAACAACACAGTGAAAGAATGCGGTGAAGCTTTATTATCTGAAAGGGCAAAATCCCGGAGAGACATTGAATATCTACGAGAAACAATCGGTTACGACGAGGCCCGTGTTCTGTACAGAATACCCTGTAGGGGAAATGTTACGCACATTGGAAGAAATCGTTCGCACATACGATTGATCTTGGATTGTATAACCTTCCGTTCCTGCCCAGGTATGAATGTTAATAAATAATTGTTTTTGAATTTCGATTATTCATAATCTTAATTAATTCGAGATATTTTCGGACGAATATTGCAATTTAATTCATTAAAATGTTAAAAGATTCTAAATTTTTTTCTTTAATGGCATAGTGATAAAAGTAGCGGGTACGTACTTCTTGTAATAAAGGAATTGATCCATGAATTCTATATTCTGAATGTCTAACAGAAAAAAATATAATACATGTTATGTAATGCTCTTCTCTTTATCAATACAGATATAAATGAAATTTCATAAAATATGGATAACCCATTCTTTAATTAAAAAATTCTCTATAGTAACAATGATTTCAATAATTTTAAGTACCTAAAAGGAGAATTGACTAGAACATTTTTAATATCTGAAATAATTTTTTTAAAAGCCAGTAAATATACGTTTTGATTAAATTGTCTTTAAGTTATTTTCATACTAACGGATGATTTTGTTGTTAATATGCAGCGAAGATTAGACATTAAATTTCACCATGAACAATCATTATCATAATGTTTTCGTCAAACGATATCATTCTTTAATAATTTTACCAACATTCATTTTAAAATTATTCATGATAGATCATTTTCTGCTATTAAAATATGTATCCCTGCTAGTGATTATAAATATTTCACCAAATTTAAATGCTATGTATTGATAATCAGTTTTATAATGCATTGCTGCTCGATGTAAACAGTTAAAAATTAAAATTAAACAGCTCATGAATTTTTAATAAGTTGTTGATTCTCGAGAGATATAAATAGCGTTTAATACCATCGTTTTTTCTAGCGTAGGTCAAGCAGCTCAAGGAATTTGGTAAAGGAGTTATCAACTCTAGATTTGAAAAGTTTTGATGTGCAAATAGTGTCGTAGCTGATGTGTCAATATTTCATTTACATATTAATGTGATCCTACAGTTCATAAATGGCAAAATTAATGAGAACATATTCAAGTAGATGAAGACAAAAAGGTAAGAACAGTTTATGCTTTAATAAACTATTTATTTTCTAGGTACTTCAAAGTCAAATAACTCGAGAAACTAGCTTCTTGACTAGGCCTATTCGTATCTATTCATCTTCATGAATAAAGTTTTAATTAGAGGTTGTCTAAATAAAAATTAAAAACTTAAAGATTTTAAATTTCTTTCATCTTTAATATTAAAACTACCAAGACCCTGCATTGGATGGGGTTGCTAATTATGTAACCTGTATGCAAGGTAGGAACCCAAAAGTTAATTTTTAATTAATCTATATAAATGATTAAATCAATACTGGGAACTGAAATGTAAAACTCAATAATATGCAATTCTAGCTACACTCTTATAATTCACCTACCTTTGCAGACTTGAAAAAACTTGGCCGCTGAATTAAATCATCTGAAAACACTTTAGTGCATTGCTAAAACAATTAAAGAAAAACAAAGTTTTTAAAGTTTAAAATAATATATTTTATTTAACAATTTTTTTTATATTGAAATTATTCACTGCCAAAAAATTAGACATATAAAAAAATTGATGAACAGAAATGAACATATATTAACCAAAAAAAAAAATTGTAGCTACACATATATATATATCAGCACTGCAGGCCTAAAAATTGCAACTTAGTACACTAAGTAAAAACAACCTAAATTCGAAAGAGATATATTGATGACTATTCTGTGCCACATAGCAACTCGTCTTGAATTGATGAACACACTGCTTTAAATGAATCTGACTTGTATTTAACCTAGAATGATACTTAAAGAATGTTACTTACACACTTTCATATTTGCATCAGCCATTTTTAGACTTGTACCACTCATTCAAAAACATTGGAAAAGCTGAAGATGGGAAAAAGACGCATAGCAGAACTTGCAGCGTAAAAGATGATCATGAAGCACCATAATTAGCAGCACACATTATTACGATGAAATAGAAAAATGCTGAAGGTATAACACAAACTGCAGATTTTGAAAAAGGTGATACGCACTCATAACTCGGGATCACTGATGAGTAACAGCGTTCATGCCACCAATTAGCAGAGTTTTTAAAATGAAGAAGTAATCACTGCTTTCTTTTACATACAGCATTTTAATTCACAGATTGTTCTGGAATTGCACTGTCGAAAACACCTCCATTACATTTTAAATTTTTCATCACAGTGGTTTCGCATACTGTTTCCTTAAAGGTATACCAACGAAAATATATACTTCAGCTTCAGATCCAAAATTCAATATGACAAATTATTAACGGAAAAATTAACTCAGGGGCAAGCCCCCAGAGGCCCAACGGCCCTGGGGACCGCAGCTGCAACAAAACACCGACCACTCGTTCAGTCAAGCACAAAGGAAATTCAAATTACATAACGGAAAACTCTTCCAGTGAGACGCCAAAACCTAATAACACAAAAATTCCTACGCAGAAACAAGATGGCGAGTAAAAAGTCCCGTTGAAAAATTTTGAATAAAAAATTAATAAAGTTGATACATTAATGGAAACAACATCAAAAGTTAAGACAATTAATAATTAAGTCGAATACAAAGTAAATAATTAAGAAAAATTTAGATATTTAATGAAACTGCTAAAAATTACCGTTTGAATTTCAAAAGTTGTCAGAAATGCCACATGAGATGAAAGAAACTTTGGTGGCGAAGAATTAAATAATTAAAAATACTGACAAAACCGAAAAATGATGTAGATGCAATTTTTGCAATCTAACACCCTGAGACGACGATCAGATGAAGACTTTTGTTTTGAAAATTCGTATCTAATGATCACATGCAATACTGTTTCAAACCAGACTTTATTATTCTTTTATTAACCTTCGGTCGCGTGCAATACAAATGCTAACACGTTTGGGCGCAACTCATCTGTGAGATTAAAAGTTAAATCTTTGCTTAAGCTTAAGGAAAAGCTTAGCAAACTAAACCATAAAAAGTATAGTTGCATTTTTATGTAACTTTTTTGCATTTCCTAGCATTTTCAACTAACAAAATATCCAGGAATTCAGGAAGGAGTTGACGTTTGTTATCCCGTAAGGTCCCTTAGCACTGACAATTGTTGCCGTTGAAAGTCTGAAATAATTCAACATTTTTGAGACAGTATATTAGATATAACGATCAATATTATTGAATTAGGGACTCAGACACAAATACACGAACTTTTGCAGGTTTATGAAAAGAAGTATTTAGGAAAAATGCGGAAAATCAAAAATATAAACGCAATCGGGCGCAACTTATCTCACAGATGAACGTGACCTTCGCATACATCAAAAGAGCACTAGAAAAACCAGCGCGAGTGGTCTCTCCTAAACTTTCTCGTATACTTCCCCGAAAAGGTGCTGTTTCCCACCCCCCGCGTGGATAAAAAATATCGAACTTATTGTAACCCAGAATCCATTGACTGTCAGAAGGTTTTTCATTGAACATTATAGTGATTGTAAAATATTTAGGTAAAGAACCAAATTCAAAGAGATGCGTACCTATTAAAACGCATCTATCACACACTGCTAGGTTCCACTCTTGCTGGCTCAAGGACAAAGTGACATAATTCGCCCAATAGCTTCCGCGTGCACAGGGATTGCTACGAGTACGCATGCGCATGGAGAATCACATTAGAAAAAATAATTATGGAATTTCAACGCATTTATGAAGCCGATTGACACAAAAATTGGACTAAAATCTACAATTAAGGTAAGATGGCAACATACCAAATTTCATTTATCTAAGTAATTTTGTTAAGAAGTTATTGCGATTAAAAATATGCGATTATACAGACCGACAGACAATCAACTCTTCGACGGATTTGGTACAAAATTTGATACGGACTTACATTCATGATAATAAATCTGTGTGCCAAATTTTATCTATCTAGCTATTCAAGTTTTTGAGTTATAGTGTGCACATGAGCGAGGACAGACAGACTTCCCGTTGACGGATTTTGTCCAAAATTTGGTAGAAGTATACAAAATATGTGTAAAGAAGACATCCAAATTTAACCTCCATATCTCTTATAGTTTTCGATTTATCGTGTTCCCAGACACACAGACAGACATAATTCCAAAATTGTGTTTTGGGGACGTCTATAACGTGGAGATTCATCAAAATCTGGAGTTCGAATTTTTTGACTATTACAATACTTTCTCTTTGTATACTTCGTATGCGAGAAAGTAAAAAGCACGGTACCTTAGTGTAAGTGGAAGCGAACCAAGAAGCTACTAGACATCCCATCCCTTTCCCGGTAAAATCCGCACTTAGGCACAAGAAAATATGGTGCTTCAATCTCACAGATTAGATGCTCCCGACGGAATGTTTATATACAACTCATTTTTTATAATAAATTTCCTTTTTTCTCTTGTTTATTCTGATAAAGACTTATTGAAATGACTGAAATCTATTATTTATTTACCACGACAGGTCATTTACACAGGGTCATGATTTTCAGGATTATAATTTTCACGACTTTCAAGATTATAATTTTCATGATTTTCAGGAATATAATTTTCATGATTTTCAGGAATATAATTTTCATGATTATAATTTTCATGATTTTCAAGATTATAATTTTCATTATTTTCAGAATTTTAATTTTCATGACTTTCCAGATTATAATTTCCATGATTTTCAGGATTATTTTTTTCATGACTTTCAAGATCATAATTTTCATGATTTTCAGAAATATAATTTTCATGATTATAATTTTCAGGATTATAATTTTCAGAATTATAATTTTCATGATTATAATTTTCATCATTCATAATTTTCATGATTATAATTTTCATCATTCATAATTTTCATGATGATAAAGCAGTTATAAATATGTTTAAATACATGCTCATCAGAAAATAAAAATGGATTGATATTATTTCCCAGTTATTTATAAATATATGTGCATGTGTAATAACAAGAAGAAAATTAAATTGTTCCTGTGGTTTGATCCGACTATGTTTGATGGCTTTATGGATCAAGATATGGATATTCGAAAAAAATTATGAAAAATTTATCCTATGCCACACATCATTCTGTCTCATGCATATTTATAATCTGACAATCCCACTGAATTGAATGATGTAAAAAATTACTAAATTAATCTGAACACTTAAAATTTGTAGAAGGGATCTAATGACCAAATTATGTAAAAAACAAAATTCCAAATAAAGAGGGGGTTTTTTTGGAATTTTGAGAAAAATACCACCAATTTCCACATACAAACCATATTTCAACACCTATCAACTAAAATTTAGCTAGTTTTACGTAGACTACAGTTGCTTTTTGAGCCTTTATTCAAGCCGCTAAGTACGAAGTTGAAGTTTCCGACAACTTTTAAGAAAATAAACTAAAGCAATATCCAAGTCAGTTCGAACTCGCATCCTATAAAAATGCACTAATATTGAGGCGATATATATATTTAAGATATAATAATCCAAAATGCACCATAGATTTTTGGAGATAAATATCCTCAAAGTCTTGAATAAACTTATGTAAATCCTGCTTACCTTCTCTAAAAGTCAACGTCATTTTGAAAATACATATCCGAATAATTGAGTGCATTATTTTTATTTTAAAGCCAAGTGTATACGTATTATTCAAATTATATATTTTTTGGTAATTTGAAAATTTTAAGGAGAATATTTAATATACATTTGTTTTTCATGGGAATTTCTGTTTGTATCTACAATGAAATGTGGTCAACCTTTAGATAAAAGGCTGATCCCCATTTTCAGATTCAAAGTACACTCTAAAACCTGTAAAATGTTCATCATCTTCATACATTTATGCTTGGATCGTAATCATACGCATCAGAATTCCCCCTCCACTTGAAACTTTTTATAATCACATCGGAAAAAATTGCCTTTTAAAATATTGTAATCTAAAGGAACTCAAATTGCTGTGAATATTGCTACTGGAGCAATAGCTCCCAAACGTTTTATAAACAGCATTCAATTCCTCTCAATACATTTGGGGTGAACGCAATAAAATGCAATGATATTACCGAAGAAGAAAAACATCCCGCTAAAACTAAATTTATTTCAGTCAGTTCTTCTTCCCCCTGCAGTACATCTCGACGCGGGGAGACTAGTTTTGCACAGTGTTTACGCTTATCTGAGCATAGATTTCAATCTGGGCGATGCTAAAATCGGTAAACAGAATTTCATATCCTGTGATTCTGACAGGGTGGAAAAAAATCATTTTATTTATGCACCGGTTGGGGCGAGTCTGTCTGAGAAATATGTCCACGTTAAGAATACTCGAAGAAAATAATATTATATTAAAGTTCATTTATTGACGAAATGATGTTTATATGATGTTCGTAGAATATCTTTTTGAATGAAAAAATAGCAAATATGCAAGTTGTGAATTTGTTTTTTATGATCTTCCTGTTAATGGATGTTAAGCTATCCTAGAAATGGACTAATTTATTACATTTTTACGATGTTGCAGTTAACATTTTATTCTCGATATTCAAAAGAAGAAACAATGTTTTACTAATTTTATGACAATGAGATTACACAACAAAAAATTGACAGACAATTGCAGATATGTCAGACTCCTAAAAATATCTATAAGCATTAATTTTCAAGGAAATTTTAAAAGTTTTACCGAATCTCTTAGAAATAAAATCATTCTCTTTCCACACATAAAAAATAAAATTCTACTACAGTAAACAAATTTCCATATTTTTTCTGATACATATTTGCCTTTGAAATCAAATGGCACAGGGGTTTTCTGCCATACTCAGAAATAATGTGCTCCGGCAAAATACTATTGCAGAGCCTTGAAAATTCATTTTTTTAACTTTTAAAAAACAGATCGGTATAGAATTTATATTTGTATTTAAGAAAACTAATACCCATGGAAGATGACAGTCAATAATGATAAATAATTTCTTTCATTTATGTCATAAACGTTTTATACTTTTAGATTCTAATATCAGCATTAAAGCAATGTAAGTTGAAAGAAATTCTTCTTCATTGTAACACACTATGGTATAAATGCCAGTATATGGTATTGTCTCCAAACCCTATTTAAGATATTTTAATTTGCATTAGCCTATAAGATAAACATTTTGTACACGCTAGATGATGTAGTAGCTCCAGCAACTGCAGAAACATTAATTTTTTGCAACTTTATGCATTTAATCATTTTGCTTACATATGATAATTCTAGAAAAATATAAACATGTGAGGAGCGTTGCGTGAAATCATAAGTTTCAGAAACAATTTTAATGATCGATGTAGAGTAAAATTATAACACATATATTACACAAAAATCACTGTTATGACATCGAATATCAAATGTAAATTACATTTAGTAAAGGGATCTCACTTTTTAAAAAAAAAATTATTTATACAATCTTATTGAATCATCTAGTGCATGGTTTTTACTTTTGACAGAAAAAATCAATGATAGAAAACAGGAAATTAGAACATTCCTAGAAATTTCTCATTTCACAAAGAGAGAGAGAGTCAAATTTCACCTTCTAGGAAAAAAGAATCATTTGATTCATTTACTTCATTCATAGTATTAAGAATATACGAGTAATGTACTTTTATTGCTTAAACCAAGATTGTTCTATGCAAATGTTCGTAAAATTTCCATAATTGCTAGTTCTACATCATGCTGTCTAACAACAGGTACAATGCAGGTTTAAATTAAAAACAATTAAAAATGCTCATCTTGAAATTTTTGATTCGTTGAGTAAACTTTTGTAACCGAAACCCGAGTTATTCGAAATGCTTCTGAAATCGCAAATCCAAAAAACATTTAATGTAATGCACGAAATCATCGCGAAGGCAAGACTTTGCAACAATATTCCCGTTTCTTCCTTCAACCAAGGGGGAAGCAAGGGGGTCAATTTATGACCCTAAGTCCTCGACAAACTCCGATTGCTAGAAAAATAGCCATCTGTTCATTTCTTTCTCATCAGTAGCTGAGTTAGTCATCCCTTCTACCTTTTGTGAGTATTTAGAAAGTATTTCCGGAATTTTTCGTCCCCTAATACACGTTTTGTCAGTTACTGGGGTTATGGAATGACCCCACGCGTCCTTCCGTTTTTTCCACAGACTAGTTTTTTCACGCGGCTGGTAACGTCGGTTCGTTGCTGTCTTTTCCTAATCGAAGTATATACTCGCCGTTCACAATGCCGACTCCATACGAAAAAGAAATGAAGTGTTTACAAAAACTTCTTTCTGAAGTTAAAACTGATGAAGATTCAGACTTTGACAATGAATCTGAAGATGTTTTAGAAGATAATTTTTCAGGCCATGGAAGTTTCAGCGAACATGCTACATAATTGGAAGAGGTCGAATATTCTGGAAAAGAAGAAGAGATTAACACGGAATGCTTTTCATCAAAAGATGGCGTAAAATGGAGGAAAACGAAATTATGGCATAATATTTATTCTCGTTGTCATAATATTGAGTCGCGCTTTCCAGAAACAAAAGGGTCACAGAAAGATCTGAAAAACCTGTCAAGAGTTAGTAATTATGCATCCACGATAACATGATACAGTTAATAGTAGAGTGCACAAATATATTTTTCGAGAAATGCGCATCAAACTTTTCACGCGAAGGAGATGCCCTTAAAACGGACCCTCTAGAAAGCCGTGCTTTATAAGTGGATAATAATGGAGTAGATTTGATTTGTGTTAAGCGCTGTATTCTTAATGTCTAAAAGTCAAAACCGTTCTTTTTACAACAAAAAAATATATTGTTTTCAATAGCGCAGGGTTGGCTTTCAGTTTGGGGTCATTCTATGATCCCCGCTCGCCTTAACGTTCGCTACGGAGGCGCGTGTTCTATTAGTGATTAATTTTAGAATGTTAAAATTAAAATAAATGGGTACTAAAAATATTATTTGCGATATTATTTATCTGTGCCTGCGAGGGGCATTGAGCCCGAAAGTGGCGCCGCAGCCCGCCGGTGCGAATGATACGCCCGGTCGAGGGTCGAAACTTTAATAAAGAACAGAAGTGTAGGCTACGAAGAGAGTTTTGAATTTGTTTTACACTAAAAACATTTCAGAATTACATACTGTAATTAGATACAAAATAGTAATAGACGTTCATGGCTGAACCAGTTTATCTGAAACGGCCTCCCCCCCTTCTTAATTCGGTTAATCGGGGTTGTAGTGTATTAGAAATCAATATTTATTTCTGAACTACAAACCTAAAATAAATCTCATAGACGTAATATAAACATTTTAAATATAACTGTTTGTTTCTTAATACCATTTTTATAATTACATTTTTGCAGATTAATTTGAAAATTAATAAGTGAACGAAAAACATTCACAAATGCAATCTAAACTGTTTTTAACCCGAGAGAAAGCGCGGACGTTAAGACGCAAGGGGGCCATAGAATGATACCAAATTTAAATTCAACCCCGCGCTGTTAAAATCATTATATTTTTAGTTGGAAACACAGTGCTTTTGACTTTCAGACATTAACAATATATTGCTTAACACAAATAAAATCTACTCCATTATTATCCAATTATAAAGGACGGATTTCTAGAGGGACCGTTTTTCGCGCATCTCTTTCACGTGAAAAGTGTGGTGCGCATTTCTCGATAAATATATTTGCGCACTCCACTATTAACTGTATCATGTTATCGTGAATGCATAATTACCAACTTTTGACAGGGTTTTTCAGATCTTTCTGTGATCCTTTTGTTCCTGGCAAGCGCGACCATATTTTATGACAACGAGAAAGAATATTCTGCCTTAATTTTGTTTTCTTCCACTTTACGCCACCTTTCGATGAAAAACATTATATGTTATTCACTTCATCTTTTCCAGAATATCCGTCCTCTTCCAATTCTGTATCGTGTTCGTTGAAACTTTCATGACCTGAAAAATTCTCTTCTAAAACATCTTCAGATCCATTTGCTTCATTGTCAAAGTCTGAATCTTCATCAGTTTTAACTTCAGAAAGAAGTTTTTGGAAACACTCCATTTCTCTTTCGTATGGAGTCGGCATTGTGAATAGCAGGTATATACTTCGATTCGGAAAGGACAGCAACGAACCGACGTTACAAGCCGCGTGAAATAACTGGTCTGTGGAAGAAACGGAAGGACGCTCGGGGTCATTCCATAACCCCAGTAACTGACTGAACGTGTATTAGGGGGCGAAAAATTCCGGCAATACTTTCGAAATACTCAGAAAAGGCAGAGGGGGTTGACTAACTCAGCTACTGATAAGAAAGGAATGAACAGGTGGCTAGTTTTCTAGGAATCGGAGTTTGCCGAGGACAAGGGGTCCTAAAATAAACCTCGCGCGTCCTCCCGGATTAAGCTAAAGCATAAAAGTTTTCTGATGCAAATGATAAATGTATAGCTTAAGAAACGTAAGTACTTAAGTTTCATGAAGGCTAAATTTAATAATTTATAAAGCTAGTTGACTGAGGTAGTTAAGTATATACCCCAAGAGAAAGTAATTAGATGAAGTTTATGTAATTTCAACATGTCTCTAATGATACTTGGTTAATTATACAAGGTGCACACAAATGAAGCGACACATTTCAAAAATTAATAAAAAAAACTTAAAAATGTTGGAACTACGATTTTTTTTAAATGAGAGTGCATCTCAAAAAGTTTTTTTTCAGATAGGTAACATGCCATTTCGGTCGTCTAGGGGGTCGTAAATTACTGAAAATCAAAAATTTGTTTAGAACCATTATCTGAGAAAATATTAAGACTGGAAGAAATATAAAAGTTTGTACTTATAGGGAATTTTACGCTCTTTAATTTGTTAATTCCTTTGTAGTGTGAAAACTGTAGAGTTTTCGTGATATATTTAAGAAAATCTGAAAAAAGAAAAGAGGCATCGGCTTTTGCTGATCGGTAGCCATTGCTTACGGAATTTGCTCGCTGTAACAAATTTAGAACAGCGTAACGCCGCGTTACCTATCTGAAAAAAATAACTTTTTAGATTCCATCTTATTTTTAAAAAAACGTAGTTTGGACATTTTTAGGTTTTCTTTAATTATTTTTTAAAGCGTCACTTCATTTGTGTATTCTGTATAAACATTTGTAATATTAACTATTTGTTTCCTAATACTATTTTTATGATTACATTTTTGCAGATTAATTTGCAAATTAATAAGTGAACGAAAAACATTCACAAATGCAATCTAAACTGTTTTTAAGCTAATGCATGAATGTGTTCTTATGCAAATGATAAATGGATAGCTTACCAACATAAGTACTTACGTTTCATGAAGGTTGAATATAATAATTTATAAAGCTAGTTGACTGAGGTAGTTAAGTAAATATCCCAACAGAAAGTGTTTAGATGATTTTTTGTAGTTTAAACAAGTCTCTAATAATAGTTGGTTAATTATACATTATAATTGTGAATGCAAAAATTATGCAAAGTTACACCATATGAAACCATAACAATTTTCAGTTCTAAACTTTGAAAATGATTTTCAAATATAAAAAAGGTAAATATTTAAATAGTTTTGAACAATTTATGAAAAAGGTTTCAAAATTTGAAAATTAAACATGTTTAAGAAAAGATATTTATCTATTAGGAATCATAAAAACTGAATTTTCAACGATATTTCTATTATTCTGTATTATAAAATAATGCATACAAATTACCTTCCTTTTATAAGATGAATATAAGCATTATTTAAAATTTCGAAAAGAAAATTCTATTTTCGAAAGGAATGCTGCTTCCTTAATGCGTTTGAAACAGCATGCGTTTCTTCATGGAATCTCCATAAACTATTTAGTTATGATTGTCTGAAACCATCTAGCAGAAAACTGAGTGTTCAACATTTTAATGAAGATTTTCTAAAGCTTTAAAATAAACATTTTTCTGTAAAAAAAAGTCAGAAAACCTACAAAGAAGATGCCTGCTAAAATCCTGTACAGCAAAACCAACAACTATCTGTAAAAGACATAATGCCGGAGTACGCTAAAGATGTTTTCTCCCGTTCTACCTAAGGAAATCCCCAAACCTTTATCGCATACGAATAACACGGGTAGGAGGGAGATACACCGCGCGCCAGAAAACATGTGGTAATCCCTAAGGTGGGGAAAACACTCTCTCTTGCGTTCGCAACTTTTTTTTTTGCGAAGAATGGAGAAAAAAACCGAATAGATAATTTCAATGTCTTTGTTTTAGCCGATTGGAACGAAAATTGGAGACGAATCTACAATTAGGATTGCAAGGCATTATACGAAATTTTATTTATCTAAGTATTTTTTTAAAGAAATTATGCCGTTCAAAAGTATGCGATTATACAGACCTACAAACGTGCATCCCTTCGACGGATTTGAACCAAACTTTTACAGGGACCTGCATTTCTGATGAGAAAACTGTATACTAAATTTTATCCATCTAGCTATTTAAGTTTTTGAGTTATAGAGTTCACATGGACGCGGACGGACAGACAGACTTCCATTAGACGGAATTTGTCTAACATTTTATAGAAACCTAAAAGTTATGTGTGAAGATCATATACCGAATTTCATCCCCGTAGCTCTAATATTTTTCGACTTATCGTGTTCACACACAGACACACAGACTGACGCATAGACAGAGAGATATAATTCCAAAATCTACCATTAAGGTAAGAAGGCCACATACCAAATTTCATTTATCAAAGTAATTTTTTTAAAGATGTTATTGGGTTCAAAAATATGCAATTTTACAGACAGACAGAGAGTCCACCCTTTGAGAGATTTGGTCCAAAATTTGATGCAAACCTACATTCCTGATGATAAAAATGTGTACCAAATTTTATACACCTAGCTATTTAAGTTTGTGAGTTATCGCGTTCACATTAACACGGGCATACAGACAGACATACAGACTTCCCGTTTACGGATTTTGTTTCAAATTTAATAGAAACCTACATATTATGTGTAAAGACCACACATCAAATTTCATACATTTAGCTTTAATAGTTTTTGAATTATCGTGTTGACAGACATAATTCTAAAATTGTGTTTTTCGGACTCAGGGAGGTCTAAAACGTGGAGATTCATCAAAATCTCGAGTTCGAATTTTTTGACGATGACAATACTTTTTCTTCGTATACTTAGTATACGACAAAGTAAAAACGAATAGCAGTGGATTGCACTATTGCTCTATTTTTAGAACAATGTTGCAATGGCCTGTACCAATGGAAATAATAAAAGTTTTGTAAGTGTTTTATTTTATGTGTATACAAAGGCTTAGTGAAACACATATCGAAGATTTTATTAAAAAAATTAATTTTTTCAATGCTTGACACAATATGGGGTAAACTTATACATATAATTACAGATATTAAAATTTCTGATTAATTTATACTTTGATGAACTATCCATTTCGATTTTTTTTTGTTTAATTCTGAAAAATTATGACCTTGATAATACAAAATCTTTTTATTGCATGTTGGTACTCAGAAACGAAATCGACTTTTCAAAAACATTTTTTATTTCAATTTAATTATTAGATAAATCAAAATAAATATGTATATATTACTTTAGCTTCAATTTAAATACTGACAAGTGACGTAAAGATAACAAACCAGATGGGAAATTTTGAATGTAAAATCTAGCAATTATGTTCTCCAAAGCTTAACATGAAAGTCACCGATGCAACTGCATAGCTACACAAACATCACAATTATCTATGCGTTAACTGCTTTTTAACTATAATTTCGTTATGATTATGGCTATTTTTATAGGTCGGATCATTTGAAATTTAATTAATACAGCAAAATAATGCTAAAAATTGTCAAAAAATGGAAAAAACTACGTGAAAAATTTATCGGTTCTTTATTATCATGGCTTATTTTTCCTTTCTTACAGTTATTTTATTTTAAATTTTCTCCACATAAAATTATGGTGATTAAAAATAGTTTTGTTCAAAATTAATTAAAGAAAATTTCTTCCCTGTATTTAAACTATTTGCTAACCTGCTCTCTCCCCTCGTTATAATGACTATGTAATGACCAAATATGATGTATGTCTTTTGGGTAAGTAGAATTAATTGCTTCAGCTTCAGCAAAAATTTCATTCTCTCTATAAATATTATATTGTTAAATAAATATAAATTAATAAATAAAGGGCAGAAACATTTTTCTTTTCTTGAATTGAAGTAAAATCAGCAGCTGCAATATTATCAAATAGGTCAACTCCGTTTTTATACTTTAACTTGTATGATAATTATTATATTTTTGGTACATCTTTCGAAGTTCTCTGTGAAATATATTTTATAACAAAATATAAAACTCATCGCAAAATACTGATTTGATGTTTATGAAATTATATACTCTGATTTCTATAAATTAAGTAACAAGCACGAAATAGTAATTTTCGCACACAATAGTAACTGCGAGTGGCCAAAAGAAGCTGCCATTATTGCAAAGTATGGGAAATAGACATCAACGATTGGCTGATGAATATGCATATACTGTGAACCACGACTGATGAATATGCATATACTGTGAACCACGTGACAGGTATTAAAGTCACACCAGAAGATAAAATGTGAAACAAGGCAATGTGTAAAAAAGATAGTGCTTCTGTGTTATGCAGATGATTTATATTTTCTCTTGATATAGCAAATGATATGAATTTAATAACACATTTAGACGATTTTACCTGCGGAAGAATCGTGGATAAATTAGAATAAGACACTTAAATAATAGACTTTTCTTATGAATTGGGGATTGCCAAAATCGTTATTGGACGGTTGTGGAAAACATTTTATGCAACTGGAACATAACTATAAATGATAGTTCTGGTCCAGGAGACAAAACTACAGCAAATGAGTATGGTTATATACAGATAACAGCCAAAAGAAATCGTCAGATAATTGCAGTAAAAGTGGTACAAGGGATGCACCCACTCACTGTCATCAGAATATCATTCCATATGGTAACCAGGAAATCAGACCGTTTTGGTTTGTTTGCAAATGAAGCAATTACATTTGTTACGGTGAGTATTGCCGAAAAATAAAAAGAAGATATAGGAGAGTTGTCGAGAATACATCAACTGGATTGATCAGCAATGGAGAAATGTGCATTTCGAGGATGATTAGGTTACATAAACGGCCCGTTTTGAAGGCTATTTAGGGACGGACCTGGTAATTTTGAACCACGGTCTGATGACGAGGAAGACACCTGAGCTGGCACCCCCTCTCCAAGCTTCCGCGCCACACCAACGGGAGGACGTTTGGCCACTACGTATGAATTAGCGTGCAACAGGCCCGATACACGGCGGATCTTCAGTGGAATTGGGTGTCGAACCTCAGATTCCAGACCTTACCACTAGTCCACCGTGGCCATTTCGAGGATGAAAAATATATATTATATTCCCACCAATTAAAGAGGGCCCCCACTACATTTAGTGTTTATCTGCAACTTCTTATTCTTCTGTCTACATTTTGGAAGTCGACCGTTACAGATGTGATGACAGTATGGTACAAGAGCAGTTGTGATGTTGAATGCGTTTACGCTACTTTATGGCATAGGAAAGAGAACTACGAATGCATAACATTATTGTCCAGGATATTATAGTGCCTCATGTGTGGATATTTCTTGGTGTTGTTGGCAATCGTTTCATCTTCATGGATGATAATACTTGCTGTGGTCGTTCGCTGTGTGTTGACGATATTCTGAAAACTGAAGGGATGCGCCGAATGGAGTGGCCTGCGTGATTACACGTCATTACGGTCCCATGCAACATGTATGGAATACACTTGGGGTCAGAGAGCAATTCACCATCTGTGAACAGGACAGTGTGTGTTACAGTTGGACCGACAGTTCACAGGACAGTGTTATAATTTGACCAACAGTGGAACAGGTTTTGTAAAGAAGAAAGTGAGTGGCAACAGAGTTGATGGAACGTTTTTTTTGTGAGGCATGTGTGTTAGAAAAAGAATGAAAATGGATGATGTCGCCTTTTTGATTCCTGTTTTTCAGAAGTGAATTTTTTTCTACAATGTGTTTTTAAAGACACAGATTAGTGATGACTCGTTCATCACACGTTTCTATCCTTGTTAAGATGAAGAGATATGGAGAACTCATTTCAGAATGGCTCATAGATGACTAAGTAAAATTTACATCCTGATCTTTCTGGTAAAGCATGCTTCGGTAAGATTTCTTTTCTTTGACTGCAGTCAAATTAATTGTTTATACAAGATGTATAATTATGTTGGAACATATTGAATAATACTACATATATACTCATGTATGCAAACACGTGTTTTTTTTGTTCAAAAAGTTTGTGTTGAATATTTGTTTCGCAATAATGTCACGAGGCGAAATGTTAATAAACAGTGTTTGTTTTTTTCATTTGATCTTGTGCTCTTACCTTTGATGTGCTACTCACTCAATACGATCACAGTGTCATTTGATATGCTTTTTTGCAGCTACAGTGTTACTGCCACAATTTAGCACCATCGCATAGTAAAAAAAGACATTGTGGTGGATCTTATACTTGAATAGAGTATTAATTTATATAAAACTTTCCTGGATATTCTCGTCAAGAGTATTCGCAACCGATGCTATGTATGAATTCTAACGAGAGGTGGACAGATGTCTTACTGAGGCTTCTTCAAAGAAACTGCAATCAAATACTTTTCGCTAATTTTCTTATCTCTCCAAAAACCATAAATTTGTATGCTGTCATTTTAAGCCCTGTAATTCCCGTATATATCAATAAATTTGTTATATTTCGGAATATATATTTGTTTCTCTCATATTTATGATTTATTAGCAAAGGACTGTTACAACTTCTTGTTTCTTTCAAAATGCGTTGTATCTTGATGTATGGGCACCGCTGTATATACATCAACCCTGAAGCCTCATCACATAGATTTATGATAAATTAATCAAACATCCACATTAATGCACCCGCATATATTAGAATTCGACTAATATCTCTCCATCGTGTACACTACTAACTGATCCAAATGGCAGTTTACTGCCGCTACGCATTCTCTATGTAAATGCTGGTGAAATTGTTTGACTGCCCCCCATAACTTTCCAGTTTCTATAAAGTGTATGGAAAAGGTATAAATGAGTATTTGATGAATAGGGCTAACGTGTGATTTTATATGAAAAATTAATGCATATTTTATGTAATGGAAAATTAACATTTCAGAATAAAAATTGATCATGTTTGCATTGCGGAAATTACGCAAGTGTATATGGAAAATATTTGTATTTTAAATTCTTTCAATCGACTGTGCCTTCAAAATTATTGAAAAAGGTATTTATTTGAATATAATTGTAGAATACTGTAATTGAAAACTGATATTTTAAAAAATAGTATGCATTAACCAACTATAATATAGAATGCGTTAAACAACGAAAAAGAGTTCAGAATGAAGTGCTGGAATAAAATCCATTGCATGAAAAGATTTTCATTTACTTTCAATAAGTCTAACAAATTTCATCACATTCGTTAATTATTTTTATGTGTAATTAAGGAATAGTTGAACATACTTCCAATTCATTCAATTAAATCCATTCTAAAATAAATTAAATGGCATTTTAGGCTTCTGAGAGATTCGCATATTAACCATAAATAAAGTCCTCCATTACTATACAATGCATGAATAATTACTCAAGCAAATATGAAAAATATCATTTTCAAGAAGAATACAGCGAACGCTAAGCATACAAATCTCTACTTCGGAGTGTTGATAGAACATATGAAATCTAAAATAAGTTGAATATTTTAGGTCGTTCTTATAAAAAGATATTCATAATAATTCGTAAATATAGAGAATTACTAAATACTGAGATTTCCGCAAACTAAAATAATTGTTTAGATGAAGTAATTTATGAACATTCAGATTTAAAGCATATTTTTTTGCTAGTTCGTAATGTTGAGATAATTTGATTTAATTCTAGATTTATCTCTATTATTCAAAATTTAAATAATTTTGTAAATATTTCGGAGCAATCTGTCATATGACTGCGGTTTCAAAACTATTCTCCTCGTCAAATTGCGTACATTTTGTAAGCAGGCTTAGACTTAATGCAGACATATATGTAGAGGAATGATATTTTATTATACAAAATCCAGATGTTTTCCAGTTCATATTTTACAGACTTTTAAGAGATTGAATCTACAGATAAAATTTATCGGTTCTGTATCCTGTTAAGAAAATAAATATTTATTTATATATAATAATACATATTTTTAATTTAAATTTTTATTTCACTTCAATGTTATATTCTTTAGAATCGAAAGAAAAAATCTTCTAACTAATCTATTTTAATGGCTTGATGACCTTTGATTTGTGTTCACTTTTCAGCAGGAAGGGTGCTAGAGTTTGTCTGACGGGGGGGGGGGGCCCATTTGCCCGAGAGGGCGGCACGGTCTCCCTGACAAGGCCCACGACCTGCTGTACGGCGGAACAAGTGTAATGAAATTGGTCTCAAATTTTCGCCAGATTATTATTTATCAACTACAGTTGAATACCCCGTACTAAAAGTTTCCCCGACGGGATACAAAATTTTTCCCCGATGGGGGGCACAGCTTCCCCGCCGGTGAGGACCTGGCCCCCCCCCGCTCCCCCCCCCCCCCCCCACCCCTGCGTTTTAAGGATCCGAATTAAAAACTTTTAGCTACCTTAAATGTCTTTTGCTACATGAGGGATTTGGAACCTCAGAAAATCTGATAATCAATTCTTGACATTTTTTGCAATTTTAATTAAATTTTATTTTTGGTTAATGATAGTACTAAGTACAAGAGATCTAATTAATTTCGAAAACGCCAGATGTAAATGATAAACTAAGAAAATTTTTACGAAATTTACAAATTCTTAAGAAATAATTTCATTTTGTTCGAGTATAAAATTACTAATTAAAATTCCGCTATAGATTTTATGAGGTAGACGTTATATTATTTAGCTAAATAAGTAACAATTGTTTATTCATTATGCACAGGAAAACATACAACATACCATTTGTTATCTGATATTAATTATATTGTACGAAATTAATGATTTGTTAAATTTCTTAAAGTATTTACTTATATATGGAAGAGTTTTGAATTAAAAAATCACAAACCTGTATTAATTAATTAGTAGATGAAAATTCCATAATTCTGCTATGCCATTTGAAAGAAGTAGAAGTGTAAAAATTCAAAAGATGCAATAATATGAAACGAAGAATGCAGGATTTGTTTATAATTCGAGGAAAAATAGTCACACAATTTTACCTGACCATTTAAAATACATAAAGATTTTAATTCTAATCCAGTTAACTTCGAAAAGGGTTTGCAT
>BGPR01003661.1:70275-102384 GCA_013235015.1 Araneus ventricosus
TGACCATTTAAAATATATAAAGATTTTAATTCTAATCCAGTTAACTTAGAAAAGGGGTTTGCGTGTCTCACTCCTGAGTAAATAAAATGCCCTCAAAATATTTAGTTAACAGATGTCTTCCTTCACCATAACACGAGGTGGAAGGTCACGTTGAAACCCACACCAATTTAACGCATCCGAGTTTCAGTAAACCCTCATACATTTCAATTTGCAGAGTCATGTTCCTCCTCCAATAACGATGCGCAGTTTCCAGTTGCAGGTTCCTCTCCTCATTCAACCCCAGACACATACCTATGGAAATCTTAAATTCTTGGGAAGACCTCATCTCCCGTAATGACTCGCCTATTTTATGGTAACATTCCGTCGAGGCGACCTCTCGAGTTTAAGATTTATAATGGAAATTTTGCGGCTGCTGTGGGTCTATTCAGTTCGTTGGAAATGAGCTGTTACTTAGGAGTGGGCAGTATTCAAAGCAGAGTTACATTCGTAGATTAGAAAGGAAGGAATTATTGCCACCATATCCTCGCTCTCGCTGACTTACGAAAGGGGCTTGAAAAGGCACTTCTGTGATTATTTGAAGCTGGAATAACAAAGGCGGGTGATTGTTTTACGGATTAGCAGTCGGATCTCTGATATGTCTATTAGTGTTGAGTTGGAAATAAAATGGATGTAATTTCTGTGCCAATAATGTTATGTTAATGAGGGATGGTATGTTTGACTTTAACCAGATTGTCCTGTCAATTTGAATTGTGGGATCCGGCTTATTATTTCCGAGAACATAACAAATGTTAAATGTATTTAAATCTTCAGCATTGGGAATTGAGAATATTGAAATATTTTGAATCCATTTGGAATATAGTCTTTAGCCCTTGATAAAATGGACTAGAATGGATTCCTTGTTTGTTTAATTAGATTCTCTCAAAGTATGTTTAGTTCTTTGCATGAATATTGAAATGCAATGTGCTTAAACTTTAAATGTACTTCCTGTGAAATTCAAGTTAAATCTTTTTTTGTAATATATGGAGTCTTTGTAGTATCTCGTGTGTTAAATATACATAGATAGATTATTGTATTGGGTAAAATATTTGATTTTTGAGATGTTGATAATTTGGAATGTAGTATGAAAAAAATCTATTTGGAGTTCTGTCTTTAGAACTTTAACACCACACCACACTGCCGTTTCTATAGCTCATGTGGCTCATATTCGGTTTCGTATAGATGTAAATGGACTTTATTGAGTTGGAAAAAAAATTACAGCATACCGAAGAATCGGAAACGAAAAAATTACAAAGCTGATGTTCACACATGAAAATTGACAACAAAATAGAGGAATAAACACAATCTGTTTCTTGTCACAGTGTGAATTAAAGGAATAATGATGAATGAAAATGATGCTGAACAACATGGAAAAGCTAACATCAATGCACAGGTTGTTGATTATCGTAGCAAAGATGGGGAACCATTGCGTGTTAACTATTGAAAGCAAGGATTTGGGGTGTGTATATATGTCTATCTCTTTGTTCATGGATGTGTGAAATCGAGTTCTCAATCACTCAATGAGTCGGATGGATGAAATCTGGCATGTTGTCATCACGAGAAAACTGCTGAAATGTATCAGATCTTGAGATTAATTATTCAATGGGCAAATCGTAAGCACATATCCGATTTCCTTTAATGAAGAAAAATGTTGCTGAAGAGAAGGTATTATCAATAAACAAGCTTCTATTTATACTATTTCTATAAATCTTTAAAGGAGAATTTCTAACTTTAATACTTTTCCTAAATTAAAAGAATACGTCTCATATTTGTATATTTGGATATGGAACAAATACACAACATTCCTTTATGAACTGCACTTTCCATATGTGTTGCTACGTAGGAAGATTGTATGTATTCATTTGAAGATAACAACACGTGAATGTCAGACCACAACTAAATAATCACTCAAATTCAGGCATCCAATAATGATTCATCGTGAAGAGATCTTGACTATTCATGTCTGTGAGCAAGCATGGCAGAGAAAATTATTAAAACTATTCGGGACAAATTCATAAGGGATAAATATATCCAAGTATAATTCTGCTTACGAAGTGAATTAATATTGAAATTACATCTCTACTGTCTGGTTTAAAGAAAGATTTTTTTGTTTCAAATTGTATTTTGTAATTTACTTAAAATTTGCAACTTATCATTTCTATTATTAGAGAATTTAATCTGAAATAATACTTTCATGGTTTTTGTAACTTTTTGAGATAGTACATAATAATGATTATTTCTCAAATAACGAGGAAGGGATTTAATAATGATGCAGTTTTGTCTAGCTTTGCATATTTTTGCGTGGTTAGTGTGCATGGATTTATACTTTTTTTGAATAAAGTAATTGTTTATAGGAATAAGATTATTCAAACGGTATGCATTTTAAGGAACACTCTACAGCATTCTTGCAAAACAAGGATTTTACTAGAATGCTGAAACATAATGACGTTCCAGAAAAAATTGCGATTTTCTCATTTTCTGAAACACTCATCATTCTCATGAATATTGTGAAAGGAACTTGGGACAAGATGACGATATCGTCAACTTACCCCTGTCATCGTGGCCAGATCGGAAAAACACACCACAAAAGTATTTTACTTTAAATTTCTCTTATAAATGTGTTATCTTTTTTATGTTTTAACTATTTTTTGTAAATACTCGTACCTGTTCATTATCTGTTTTGTTTGTTTACTTTTGATTTGTTGCTTGGTACCGTTTTAATTTATAACTTCCTATATTCTTTTCATTTTTCTTCTTCTTATTATTATTTTCTTTATTATTTTTATTTATTTTAATGCTATTTAGTTATTATTCAAGAAATTGTATATGGGACAGTTTGAAATTATGAATAGGAAAATTTGAAACTGTGATAAGAAATTGTGTATAGGTTGAGTTAGCCTTTTTCTTGTGATGCAGTGTGTTGCATGTTTAGGTTTTAATTTATATATATATATATATATATATATATATATATATATATATATATATACATGAGCGAGCTTCTCTTCCTGACGAGCGGCTCGCTATGATATTTTTCAATTTTATTTTGGTTTTTGTCTATTTTTGCCATTTTGTCTTGTGTTTCTAAGTTTATTTTGACATATATATATTTGAGCCTTCTTTTCTTCTCTTTATTTTCCTTATGATTGTATTTAAATTTATGTTTTTCGGTAATTAATCAATATTTTGTGTTTAGGGAAGTTTGAAAGTGCGTACAGTTATTTGAAATTTTGAGAAATTGTGTTGGTTATTTTAAAATTTTTTCCTATGAAGCAGTGAACTTTGTGAAGAAATTTTGTACTCGAATTTTCTGGCGTTCTTTGGAACTGCCAGTGGTTCGATATTTGTATGTCCTTAAGGCCAGGTCAAATTACTAGTTATTTACTTTTGTGGTGGAATTGACAAGAATGACATAAAAATAAATAGTGATTTTGGAAAGCATATTGCCAAAAGTAGCCACGCATAGCAAATAATAAATAAATATCTAAGGTCTTAATCCACGAGATCTTATTTTGAAGGACTTGAAAGTTACAACACGTTAGGCAAAATACACAATAACCTTATAACAAACAACGAAATGGCGGCAGTGAATTTACTATGCGATTTTTAACGCAGGATTACGTTCCTCCCATTGGGGTCTCAGGAAGGAATTTGTTTCACACGCCAAAACGCCACGAAAAACGTTGTATGGGAGATCCTCTATATCTCGGTAACTACCTATGTTAAGAACATAAATTATGTCTTATTTTAGAGATAAAGGGTAACAACAGAAGTTACAAAAAAAATTGAAAATCAGAATTGTAGTTCAGCGACTGCTGAGTCGCACAGTTGGGCAAAAATACGCATGAATTTGTGACTCGATCCTCTATATCTCGGTAACTACATATGTTAAAAATATAACTATGTCTTATTTTAGAGATAAGGGGTAGATACTTCGAGAAACAAAAGAGTCACGGGAGTAAAGTAGGTCTACGACTTTAACATCAGCGGCTGTTTGAAAAAGACAGCCTTCCTTCATTTTTTCCCATTTTAGCAGTGTGGAGCGATTGTAATATCCGTATGGTGTGATTGAAAATTAATATGAACTTAAAATAAGTCATTCTTCATCTTGCCCGGCTCGTCAACTTAGCCTGGTTCACCCTACTATATTTTATCGATATTTATCAAAAAGCCCCCTCAGATTATTTAACACAGTAGCCTTTATTTCATGCTTATGAGACGAGATCGGCTCATTGCCTTTGCCATCATGCGGAAAATCGACTAGAAATAAAATAAATCGAATGAAAAGAAATGTGTCGGGATATCTATAGAATCACCGGAAAATATCACGAAGACGAGAAAGATTCGAAAAAGAGAGTCTAGTTTCGGAATGTGAAACATTTTGAACAATAGGCCCAAGAATCGTTTTATGTCATTCAAACATTTTATTCGAAGTACCGACTTCCGTAAAGGAATCACATGATTTGCAATAAATACCTCCATCCCTATACTCAGCCTTAGTAGTATGCTGAACGTTATGTACATATTATTTCTTTCCCCTATTATCTCTATCCCAGAAATCTCTGAACATTTTATCAAATAAAAGTGATCTGGTAACAGAAATATGGCTTTAACAAGAAAGTCACGGATTGTTGTGATGCTTGCGGATTTTTTAGTTGGTTTACCTATCATAATAAAAATTCCTTGCAAAATCTTTAGTTAAATTCTAGGTGTCAGATTGCTTATTTTATTTTCATCTCTTTACTTTTAGAGACTGAAAAAATTGACTGAAGGATTCCAGTTTCCAAAATTTTGTAACCTTTCCTTATTTTAATTATTTCTCTTTACCAAAATGTAAATATTTTCGTCTGCGTTAATGATGCAAACGTAATATCTGAAATTTAAATCAATTCAAGCATTTAAACAGCATTCTTTATTCTAAACATTTGTTGCCCGATAGCTTCAACTAAGTTCAATGTCGTAATAGACTTGGCTGTTTTTATAACTTCAGATAGGGAAAATTTTTTGACTCGGACATTCAATTAGGGAAATCAGTAGTGGAGGTTAAAAGTAATAGCTGAATAAAGGCGAGAGTGTTCGAGGAAACTTCATCATTATCATTTAATGCATGCTGTCGTATAACAATGTCTCACAAAAGGCCTCTCTCATTACAACAGGAGATTCTTGAAGTTTCGACGTGAAATTTAAAAGTAAAAGCTGTTAATTATGACGCTTTTCCGTCATCATCATTTATACTGCTGTCCACAAGTTCGGTTTATCCAGATGAGAATGATTTAAAACAAGTCAGAGACCTTTTACAGTGTTTGAATTCCCCAAGCGGTAGAATTGTCCATACATCGCCCGAAATTGCTAAGGGGTGTAAAACTAACTGGAATCCATTGATCAATTTGGCGCTGTAAGAATGGGGTTGAGAGATTTAAATTAAACGATCGAGTCGGCTTAGTAAAATTACGATGAAAAATGAAGATTAGTTGAACTTGGGTGGCATATCGGGCAGTAAATTACTGTCGCTAAACGTGCTGGCTATTACGGAACAACTTAATCTTGTGAGACTGCTGCATAATTGGCGAAAACAGGTTGAGAAGGATTGGTGTAATTTCACAACGCTTCTAATTGATATAAAGCGAAATAAAGAATTGTCTAGTTACTTTATAGGTTATAGAATTTGAAGTTTTATATTTCCAAAAAATGAATATGTTGAAATAAATACTTATTGCTGTTACTATAGAAAATACACTCTCTAAGGGAAAAACTGATTAATTAGTTTCTGTTTTTGTTATTGATTTAATTACCGAAAAGTTAATTTATTCGAAATTTGTTAGCTGAGATACAGAATTTGAATCCATTTTTCAACTGGAATATCTCTCAAAGACATTTTTTGTGAACAAAATCAAATCACGTCTATTGAAAATACTTTTAATACTATATACCGAAATTCTTTAAATAGATACAGAAAAATTATTGAATTCGGAATTATTTCTATTCAGTATGATCTATAAGTGACATAAATATTTAACGGCATAATGCAAATTAATAATCAAAAATGTATGAAGAGTTCAAGGCAATGTTAAAAGAAATGTAAGCATTTACTTTTTGTTTTCTAGTAGATGTAGAATTCAACGCATGAAAGAAGGTTTACTGTTTCCATCAATAACTACCAAATCGTGGAAAAATGAATACAAAACTGAAATTATATTTGAGACGACGAATTAATGATGATTCAGATTTTTTTTATAAATACAAAGCAATGGATTGTATCTTAAGCATCAATGATCATAAAGATATTTTTGAGAAGAGAAACAGCCTCAATCCGAATGGTATTAAAATGTTTCGTAGATGGATTTGAATGATTGCAGTGGAATGAGTGACTTTAAGAGATTTGGAATTTTAAAGTGAAATTGTATTTTATACCATGTATATTATAGTAAGACTTTGAGAGAAGTGATATCAACGGTCCTAAGTTCTAGCCACTGCCAACAGTAATGATCATCGTTTTAATATAAGCAATTCTGATCTATTGTTGAAATTTCTTATTCGCATGTTCTTTCAACAAATGGTATTAAAACATTCAAAAGGAATGCCTTTGGTAACAAGGAATTCTCTGCAATGCGGCTTTAAGAAAAAAAATATAAGCACTATTAATTTCATAGCAGATGACGAAAAGTTACTCCGATTTGAATAATCATAGCAACTTCCTTTCAGCAAAGATTCTAACTCATTTTGCATTTCAGACATAGAACATCTTTAATCCTTCTTTAGTAACATCTAATCTTTGCAATTGAACTATAACTCTATGTTTGATCTTCTGTGAAAAAGAAAGTCTATTGGAATACGTTTAATTCATATTGTACATTTTCTTATTTATTCTTACAGTATTCTGGTACGCCAGACGTTGTGCATTTTGCACCTTTCATATATTGTTGTCACTTGCCTGATTAATCATATGAATTGTATTTGTTCCGTTTCCATTCATATGAAGCCGATCTTTTGTACTTTATAATCGTAGTTGCTCGGTGTATATAATTGGTATGTTCATTTGTTACATTATGTTCTTTAGTTATTTGACGTTTTTTTCTTGTTCTTTAGTTATTTGATATTCTTTTGTTATATTATGTTATAAATCTTGTTTGCAATTTTTGGCGCTTTATTAACAAAGCATCACGTATACCTATATAACTGACAGGGAGCCGTTCTGGCTACGAGTTAGAGGGTATGCGTGGTGAAATGTGAAAATGCTTTAATTCATTTGTGTGTTCTATACATCTTTTCTTTTTGCTTTTTAATAAAGCTCACTTATATCCATATTAAACCTGATAGGAGTAACAAGAGCTCTAAAGACAGTTGTAGAGTGGTATTAAGATGTTAAGTATACATTAATTATGATTAATCCACTAATTATACAGCTGGAAAACAAACAAGAAATCCAAAAGAACATTTTATCACGAACTTGCCAAATCACTGAAATTATTATTCAAATAGCAATATGAAATAAAACTCTTAAGGAACTGAAGTAACAAGATTTTCGAAAGCTTTAAAAAGCATTTCAAATAAACATTTCTATGAAAAGAGTAGGGAGGATGAGAAACTATTTCTTACCTTTTTTTTATAATTTTCTTCTTTTTTATTTTAATTTTTCCATAAAACCACGATTCTTGAGTTTCAAATGTTGTACCTGATTGAAGTTTGCATCTAACGAAGTGTTTTCACAGATATTTTAAATATAAAGATCCGCAATCGTAATTATAATTTTAATTTAATTAGTTATTAAATTGTTTGTTAGAAATGTTGCTTTTCCGATGAAACAGGGAAACCTTAACTCTTTGACTCCTAAGCCGGCCGTAACCGGCCATGCAACTTCTATACTAGTGGCGCGGATTTCGGTCGGTTGCTGTTCCGAAAGAGAGGAGAAGGCAGTTGGGCGAGTGGCCAGTAAAGGGACCCTTGGAGGGAGGAGATGAGAGATGAAAGCCCTGCCATTCATATCTCCCACCACCCGTAGTCAGGAAAATAGGGGGAACGGGGCAGACGAATCCATTCCGCAGATCAATTAGTAAGCAAACCTCCATACGCAACTGTACTCATCTTTTGAGAACTCATATTATTCAGAGTGTTAAAGAATATTATGTCGAACACGGAATTTCGATTTTAACTGAATAAAAAAAAACCAGTTCATTTAAGCAGAATTAAATTACTGAAATTAAAAATTGCTCATATGATTCAAACTAACTTTTGATAATTAGAATTGGTAAAAAAAAATTGTGAAATGGTCACATAAAAATTTTTCCCGAAAAATATATCTTCATATATTAATTATAGAAATTATCAGTGAAAATATGTATCGAAATTTGAATTATTTCTTTCTAAATGCTTTACCAAAGTTATCTTTAAGATGACAAACATATATATATATATATACATAATTTTAAAATACCATATTTATAACTAACTTAACTGCTTCTAAAATACAAAAAAATAATTAAATTTAAGTCCGATATTACACATTACACACAGAATATATACACAAAAGAGCAGGAAATTATTTAATTTGTTTTATGCATTTCTAACCATAACTAATAACAAATTCTCTTTGACGCTTTACAGGAAAAGCATTTTACCGAAATTTCATCAGAATCTAAAGACAAATAATGTGCATCCATCATAAATCTCTTTAGGGGCCTCTCACAAGATGTATCTATACAGTTAATACGACGAAAAAATCCATCAAGCAAAAATGCGATTATTCCAGGAAACGTGCGCTCTAAAATCCATTTCTATCAAAAATAGATTGATGGAAATTTAAATCAATTTTGCATGTAAACAAAATTCTGGAAAAAGACATCCGACGAAAATCAGTAAAGAATTCAGATTTTCTGCAAAGTGAAAAACGCCACATATCCTACGTGTTTCCAGTGGCATCGAATGTAGAATTTTCGGATGTAACTCCGAACAGAAGAAAATGGGAAATTAGATTTTGTGATTGATATTTATATTTGAAAAGCTATGTGTGAAAATTGTTGTATCTCCCAGGAAATCTTTTTATTTTGTCAAAAACTTGCGAATTCATGATGCAAGAGAAATATGAATATAATAAAATGCCTTAAAAATTCTTAAGAAAAACTGGAAATGAGATTTCTAGTAAAGTTAAAAACGTGTATTTGTTGGTAAAATTATTTTTTTTTATCAGGAACGTGTTACTTGTGATCTTTTTCGACACGTCATAGTACTTAATGTGACTTAAATTTAGACTTAGGAATCTTTTTGTGCGCATATTTAGAATAGAATTTCAAGAAAACTATATACTTTAAACTATTACTGAATCTTATTGTAAAACCATTAATTTACAACTAGGACATGTTTTGGTCCTTTTTTATCTTAAAAAGAAGAATGGGCTTTTATAGTATTGTCTTAAGACAATTTTAAGTCTATGATTACAGAAAATAATAGCTAAAAGGAATAAGGGATGAATAATTAACTGGCGCGCGCGAATGCTGCTGCATTCAGGAAAAATTGCGATGACAAAGATATCAAAACAGTTGTAACAAAAAATTTTTTAGGGTTTTTAGTTAATGTATCTCTCATTAGATGGAGCTAGGTGCTCACGCCTGTAAACAACGCTTGCTTTGCATTCAGTTAGCGTCTGTTCTGCCATGATGGCGTTTGGTAAAATTTTCCAGGCCTTTTTTTCTCTCTTCAGACTTTGTTAATAAAGACTTGATTGGTTTCGTTATCGTGAAATGTTTTTTTCCTGTTGTTTCCAATTATCCGGGATAGGTTCAGGTCACAGAATAATATTTATTTGACCTTAAAGTCGCTTTTTCTTGACAGAAAACTTATCCCAATTAGATTCCATTGTTGGAAAGTGGCCTTTCACAACGTTCTCCAGATAGATTCTTCGTTACTCGGTTTTTTCATTCGTAAGTCGTCAATTTTGTTGCGTTTTAATGTCTATTATAATTTTGTTTCTTCTTAAAACTCTTTTGATATCTTAATCTTTACTCTACACTGACGGTTTTTGTGTTCGGCGAATCGGGTGATTTTTCACTCAAGAATGGAAAAAAGCTTTACTTGCTGGCTAGCTTCAAAGAAGCAGTTGGAATCGAAAAAATGTAACAATTGGAGCCATCGGGCTTAGTTTAGTTTAATTATATTAACGTCTCGTTTTGAAGTAACATGAGAGCTATTTTGGGAAAAACCTCGTAATTTTGAACCACGGTCAGATGAGAGGGACGACACCTGAGCTGGCAAGCCCCTCTACAATCTTCCCTACCACACTTGAGGGAGGGCGTCTGCTCTCTACATATGATTTAACGTGCAACAGGCCTCACGGCGTATCTTCAGCGGAATTGGGTATCGAACCTGGAACCTTCCGGCTCCGAGGTGGAGACCCTTCCCTAACAACACAAGACGCTGTACAATATTGTTACGATATCTTCACAATATTGTGCGGCATTCAGAATACCGGACGACGTCGTAGAAATACCGTGCAATATCTGGTGCTAATAGGGTTATCAACCCGCGACCCCGTGAAATGTCGAATCACTCTTTGGTTTTAATAGCCCAAAAATTTAAGGGGTATTTCGACTTCTCATTCGATTGCTTGTCTTAAAATGATCAGAGGGGTTAAATAAAAAGTTTTAATTTAAAAATACCACATGGCGTTTAAACAAACCATAGAGCTTACAAATCGATTGGTTCTAGTATAGGGAAGTATAGGATTGCCATAAATCGGTGATCCGAAATCATGTCTCGCACATCCAAAAAGTTCCGCTGATTAAGTGATCGTAATATCAACCTTCGATCTTCGGCAAGAAATTGAAGAGGAAATATGCCTTATTCCCCTTTTACTTCTCTGAACATAAAAGTTATCAGTAACATTAACGCCACTGTTCACCCCAGAGCTCGCAATCCAAGGTGTTCCCAGTCAGTTGAATGGGTAGGAAGGAAGTACATATCGTGCTCCCGTAAAAGACATGATTGTCCTCACATGTGTTCTTGCTTCCGTTATGTCGTCCTGACCCGCGTGCGATTTGTCCAAAATCAACACAGAACAGAGGCTGTCTTGGATGAGTGTAGTTGAACAGAAATTGGCCAGATGGAGAATCGATTGGATTTACGGGGCCAAAGGGCAAAATTGAAATTTGAAGTGATGAAAAATTATTAGTTATGGTATGAGAAACAACACAATACAATGCAGCTAACAAATTGGCAAAAACAGAAATGGTAGCTTAATATTAGGAAGGATAATAGACAAGCAACACAATTAATCTAGGTTATATAAATGGAAAAGATAAGAACACAAACAAAAAACATACGGAAAATCTATGTAAAATCTATTTATACAGTGTAGAACAAAAATGACTAATAATAAAATTACAGGACTAAAACTGAAAACAAGGGAAAACTTTAAAATTTGATCTAATAATAACAAGGTGGAGATAATGGATTGAAAGAAGAGCTAAATTTTGAAGAAAGAGAGCTACGCAAAAATTGGACATGAGATGCAATGTAAGTAGAGGAGGAGTCCAATGAGAGTTCGAAAAGTCCGTTGAGACTGTCCGTTAAATGAGTGACGATTGAATTTGAAGAGTGAGAACTTCGAAACATTGAAGTTAGTTGGGTGAGAAGAGAATTTCTTCATTCTTAGAGAAAAAGATAATCAGTTTTCTTATTTGAATTCTTACAAAAATGATTCATGGTAAAGGAGGAGAGTGCAGCTTTTGTTGGCACTAGACCTTGGACGCCCGAGGGAAGAAGTCTGACGTTGTCCATTGCCTTTATGCTTTAGCTGGGTATAATGGAATGACCTTCACGCCTTGGGTGGCCCTGCCAGGAGAAAAAACTCCAGATGTACCTCGCCCATTCCACCCAGGGCCACCACCTCCGCCACGAAGAGGCAGCATAATAGGACTTGGGAATTCTTGACAATGGTTTCTTGAGGACTCTTTTCCACCAAAGATGTTCAAGGTCGTTTGAGGGCCTGGTAAAAGGATATGAGCTTAGGAGCATTGCAGTTATGAATATAATAGCACGTTAGAGTTAATTAATCAAGAAAAAGGGCTTGAGAAGAAAAAACGTACTGTCCTCATTGGAAAGGTATATTAATACATGTCTATCTCGTTTAGAGTATAATAATGGTCCAATTTGGTGGATAAAAACAAGTCATTAATTTCATTGGTATTTTTAAATTCTTAAGTAATTATTGTTTTGGGTGAAAAGCGGTTATGGAGCTGGCCTCGTAAAACCAAATTCATGGATCGACTCCCACCTAAAATGAGTTGGTTCTTGAGTTGTGAAGAATTTGCCACAGCCAAGCCGTTAGATTATAATGCTAAAGGAAAATGCAAATTCCTAGAGCAAACTTTTACACACTTGGAGTGCGATTTATACTTTCCGTTCAACTCCCCTATAGAAGTGGGCACCACTAAGTGTGGATGAGTTGCTCAGGTTTGTATATGAAGGAACTCGCCCGCCTAGGGGTACATAAATGGGGGGGGGGCGGCAGCCCTCCTCCAGTGATAGTACGTGCCTCCTACGGGAAGGGTTGGGCCGTGAGGCTGTGTTGGCCATTAGGACCCGACCTCAGTACTCGTTTCTATTGCAACGACTGTCATTCAGTGAAAACCCGTGTGCTTTGGCAGGTCGGGGGCTGTATTTACGGTTACTTTCCGACCAACACCGGAAATCGCTTTACCGTTGGTAGAAATCCTTTCGATAATTGTGTTATCCAACACTCTTTTAACAATGGCTTTTCAATCTTTGAATTTATAAATAACAGAACTCCATTTAAAAACAATAATGCGTAGTAATGGATGGGAATATGCAAAAGTTAATCCCTTTTCCGAAAAGGCAATAAATCTCGAATTACACATTAAGAAAATATCCATTAAAAATTCAAGTTTTTAGTTTACGTCAGATGATCTCTCTGAGACACGATAGAAATAAGTTCTTATTTTTATAACTGTGTTGACGTTCTCTGAATTTTCCTAACTGACATTATTTCCTAACTATAAAGATTATTGTTATTATTTTTAACAGATAATAACATTTTCCCTAGCTTGTAATATTTCGTTCGACGGTGCATCAAAAATATTTTAATAATGTTTGAAGTTTAAAAGTTAATGTCTTTAATACGGCGGCTTTAATTCAGAACTACTTTCAAACGAAAGATAAAGAAAATTGCTTTAAGAAAATGGTTGTCTTTTTATGGATAATGTTCTCAGAGTTTTATTACCCTTTCAGAAAAATTAAATAATTTCTATTAATACATTTTTACTAAAGTACAGCTTATCAAAAATGTCTTAAATAAATTATCCAAAGAGATGTTATCAGATTAATATTCAAGTATGAAATACGTTTTGAGGAAAATAAACTTCATCAAAAATAGTTAAAATTGGTTTACATTAAGAAATATATTTGAGAAGTTTCATGAAAACAGGAATAGTAGTTATTTTAATTTGTGTAACTTATAATAAACTTTCATATATTAAAAGCTATTTTATTCAAAAATCAATATCGAAACATAAATAAAATGTTTAGCGTATATCTCTGTTAATAAAAGAAAAAAATGTTGGTGGAAAATTTATATCTAAAAATTCTGTTTCTTTCTCTTTTTACCCTATATTTTCAGATCTTATGATAGATTTCCTTATTCCTTTAACGATGGAAAGCATTATGGCGTTTACTAGAAAACTTCATTACTAAAAGCCATGTCATTATTTTTTATCAAAAGCTCAACTTCGCACTATAATAAAAAATTTCAACAAAAGAAGCAACAAAAAGAATAACCAAATCTCAAGTCTCGATGCATTTGATAACGATTCCAAATAAATAAAAATCCCATTAATGGAAATGCTATTCCTTCCCCTCTAGACCCTAAGCCATCCTTTTCATTAATTCCATCCCTCCTCAGTGAGAGTCATAATTTTCCACCAGAAAAATCAATTAAATTAAATAAATGGAATAAACCTTAGGAAAGAAGCACACCGAAGGGATTAAACGGAAGGTTTATTTCGGATGTCTATTGGTAGACCACATTGTCACCGGTCCATTAGAGTAACAAATTTAAGACGGGAATTTCTCCATTTTCCTCTTCTGAATTCCCAAGTCGATGCGTCTTCCGAAACTCGTCTTTTTTGTCTTCGCTTTTCTTCTACCTTCTATCTCTCTTTCTAACCCTACTTATTTTATGAACTGAGAGTTCTTTTGCTTTTAACCACTATCCAGGAGTCACTACACTGTGAAAAATAGGGAAGTAGATAAAAGACCAAAGACACTGGAAAAGAAGGTAAATTCCCCGCTGTCTCCTCCTTTTTGCCGGTGCTTACTTATTTATTTTGCCCTTTTTCAGAAGGCCAAGAGGTACTGGAGAGATTCAAACATAATTCTAAGTCTATTTCATCTTATCACAGAAATGGAGATGCATAAAGCAAATAAACTACGTCTGGAGAATACTCCCTCAGTGAATTATGTCGCGGTGAAATTTGGTTTCACGTCTTTTCCTTTTGAGGTCGTGTCCTGCAAAGAATTCGACGACGAAATATGTTTGCGTGATTACAATCAACGTCAAGTATCTTCAGTCAGCTGCGATGAGCGTTTTCCCTCTAGGGGAATACTTGTAAGAGAAAGGGAAAATTTATACATGTTGATAAAGATTTGTGTGGCGTAACTATTTGATAATAGCATCATAATTTATGCTTCATCGCTTGTATTTGTTATAAAACATCATCAGTTTTTAAGATAGGTTGCTGGTTTTGTGTTCTGGTAGTTAAAATTTTATAGAATACAAAGTGTACATTAAAAGTTTGTCTTTCAAAATTTTTAAATGAAACCCATCAAAACAGCAGTTACGCTATCTTATTTTCAGAGTGTTTAATTACTTAAGGTATCCGACTAGGTTCGGAGAAAAAAATTAAAAAAAAATAAACATGACATGCACAAAAAAGACTTACTGAGTTAAATAACAAAACTAGGCTTAAATAGTCACAATTAGAAATAAAAATTCATATATCATCAGTAATTTTTGAAAATAATAATTTTGTTTCAAGAATTTCAATAAAATTTTCAATGTTAAGAAAAGCAGTATAATTGAAAGAAATATGGGATATATTGCATTTTAATTTCGCATACAATCTAGAATGTAATAGAAATAAGATAAAATTAGATATTTAATCGCAAGATAAAATTTATCTTAATAAATAAATATTTTACGACCATTCAAAGTTGACGTCATTGATTTTTTGCTAGAATTATCTTATGTTTCGAACTGAAAGTGACAGTAAAAAAAGACTAAATAAAGCTGTCATAAAATTTGCAGTCTATTATACTCTCAAAGGTTTTTGACACATGTGTGCCAAATTTCAATGAATTTTAATGAATTGTTTTGGAGATATCACGTTTTCCGTGGACCAGCTTTAGTGAAATTTCCATTTTTCAGAAAATGCATTTTAAAAATATTATAACAAATTAGTTCAAATAAATATCAAGAAAAAATATTTAAGTAATAAGAATAAAATCAACGACTATTTTAGAATCTTAAAATTTGTGGCTTTATTTTTAGATCATATAAAAGTTTTTGAATTTTTCTTCGAAAATCGTTTTTTTTAACCTAGTCGTGTACCTTAACAGATAGTGTGTGAACTGTAAATTTTACTGAATAGTAACATATTAAATGGCTTTATAAAGGGAGTTGGTAATATAAAATGTAATAAATAATCGATGCACCTTGAAGCATGATGAAAACATGCTGATTTCTCTTATAGTAATTTTGAACAATCATCAGATGAAAATATCATTCCAGCTGGCTTTCAACTGTTGCTTGTATTGGAACAACTCCTAAAATTTTAATAAATGATATTCAGTTCTTCTAAATACATTTGGTGATCAATTAATAAATGATCAATAAATAAATGCATTGATGAGAAAAGATAAGAAAATCAACCCTGAAAAATGAGTTTATTTCAGCCTATTTCCTTCGCTATTCAACGCATCCTAACTTGGAATTCGAAATCTGATTTAATGCTTATGCTTATCTCAGATTTCAATTCTGGGCTGGCAAAATCATTACATTGAATTTCGAATACCGTGATTCAGACAAACCAGAAAAGAATTCCATAGTTCACACATTGGTTGTAGAGGTTGTGTCTGGGAAAAACGCCCACAGTAGAAATGTTCAATGAAAAACAGAGCCTTCCAGACTTAGAAAATCGAGTGCAAATACATATGGCATATTTTAGCAAAAAGAATTTTCACTTCAGAAAATAAATCCTTTTCTTAAGAAAATAAATCTGGAGGTCTCGTACAAAATTTTACTAACATTCCTAAAAATTATACGCAAATATGATCTCAATGACGGCTGAACGTCAAGAAAAATATCTTTGTAACATTTACTTTTGCGTATGTAAAACATAATATTCTTGCTTGCTCTTCTTTCTCTCTCTCTTCACTCCAGGGGAAGGATTTCGTTACGAAAGGTAACTTTATTCCAGCTTATTTGCATCAGCCATAAAATTCCTCAAAATCTGCTTTATCATATTTCGTTAAAATCTCGCGATATAATAATAAAACTGAGAAAAAGAAGAGCAATTAAAATAAAATTTAATAAAATAAATTTTTAAAAGATACTTCAATTATTGCTCTACAAGTTAAACAATTTTATTTAAATTATTTTTTACTTTTTAGTTTTTCAGTTACTATTCACTATTAAAAATGTTAAAAACAATTTTTTCTGTTATTCGCCATCATGTGGCGCCACTAATATGGAATAAAAATTAAATTAAATTAATCCTTTGTCTGACCATTAAGTTTGAAAATATTAAAATTGTTTTATTTTAAAATTTCAAAATTTCTACACATCAAGAATTGATTGAAAATCGATTACGAAATTACAAACATGAAACATGTCAAGCTAAATAAAAGTGGTCATTGATACAGACTTTAAGTTCCCTGCTGATAACTATTTTACTAAAATAAATATTTTAGTAGGATCTACTCTTTCGTCTTTACGTCACCGGCCTATCATCTTATGCCATTTCTCCTCCATCCATCCATCCTCGATGCGATTCAGAATTTCTTTCCAGTAAAAAAGGGATTAAATTATATACCAGGGCTGGATCAAGCACAAGAAAGTAATGCACCGAATTCATCAAACGGTTGGATTATTTTGGATGTCTAACAGTAGAGACCAAGTTCTCGCCGGTCCATTAGAGTAACAATTTTAAGACGAGAATTTCTCCTCCATTTTCTACTTTTAATTCCCAAGTCGACGAATCCCCGGAAACTCGTATTTTTTGTCTCCTTTTCGAGTACTCCCACTTACCCTTTTTGCTATTCTTATTTTGTCGGCAGAGAGTTCTTTTGCTTTTAATCTTCAGCATGAGTCTCCACAATAATGGTGAGGAGAGGATGCTAAACACTCAGTGGTTTCTTCCGATATATTTTTCAGTCCTTATTTAAACATTTTTTTCTTTTTCGCTACAATTCTTGCACTTGAATAGAAGTCATTAGAGAGACCCGAGAAGAAGTATAATGATAAAGGAAATATATATATATATATATATAACTTGTTATATATGATCATGCAGAAACAAAGTAAGCAAGACATATCAAGAAGCAAATCCTGTACTAAAAAGTCATTATTTGAACAATACAACCAAATTTAAAACAAAATCTAAAGAATTAAAAATACTATAGATACCTTGAACAAAAATTAACTTTAAACATTTATATGTCAACATGTAATATAGCAGCTTGGCTGTGGGTAAGCTTTAGCCATGTTAAATTAATTTTGCTGTACAAACCATCCCTGTTACTGAAGTTGTTGAAAAAACAAACAGGGTGATTTACCCTAAAATGAAAGAATTTAGAAAGAAAAACCAACACTAACCCTAACAATAAAATATAACTATATAGAAAGGACTAAAATTCAAGATAAAAATAGGTAATACAACAATATATTGCACTATTATATTGCACCAAAAACAATAAATATATCATTCAATAAAATACCCATACTTATCATTAAACATGAAATAATCAGTGTCTCTACCTATCCTTACCAGAATTCAACATTTTTAATATAAACCGCCACTTAGCTTGACATCACAGATTGCCAAAACTAGATTTCCAACTATGAAACAGAATAATTGACCAATTAATATAATTAATTTTGAAATTAAAGAATTAATAATGTACCTATATTAAAAATCTCAAAACCAGTTAAAAATGTAATACAATTATTTATCTATATATTATTTGAAAATTGGTAAAAATGTCTATTAATAAGGAAAATTTCATTTAGAAATCCGGGCGCCATCTATGTAATAAATCTGAAACCAATAAATCAATAACCAAATTTGATTAAAATTACACATTACAAGTAAAGTATGAAAAAACACAAACCTACCATCATAGAAATAAAAATATTCCATTAAATACCAATATGAATGTTTTATTCTAAATGACCTAAATATTTCTTATCTATATGAACTCTTAAGAAACTTTTTGGCATTCCATAATCCATTGCAAAACAATAAAAAAATTTTATGTTCTTAATTCTATTATCATTGTCTGTAACTACATTATTATTTCTAATTATATAATTTTTCACTAAATTCCTGAAGACAGAAATGCTAAGATTACTATCCCAAAAAGGAAATTTATTAATTTGAAAATTAAATGCATTTCTTTTATGAAAGATAACTGTTACTATTTTATTATCTATAATTTTTATATCTAGATCTGGAAATTCTGCAGCTAATTCATTGTCATTAGTTTTTATAAGTTTTAAATAATCAGGATAGAAGTCAATATGTGGCTTAAGGTCTACTTCTTTATTGAATAATATCAAATCATATATATAACGGAATAATATACTATGGCTATAATTAGCAAAATCTTTCTAATAGTATTGTAGGTAAATATTTGCTAAACTATTGCTAGCTGGACCTCCTTGAGGTAATCCTTTAATTTGATGGAAAATCCTATTATCAAAAAAGATATAATTTTCTTTTAGGACAAGATTAATAAGATTTTTAAAATCATTAATGCTAATATCTTTTTTAAGATCAAAATCTTTATGTATATTCACTAAGGTATTAATCAAATCTTCAATATCTATAATATTAAATAAATCCTGGAAGTCAAAAGTATGTACACTAGATTTTATTACATCTTTAATTACATTTAATATCTCTGCACTATTATTTACTATAATTGTATCTTTTTGCTTATTTAAATTCTCTATCACTGTATGTATGTATTTTTGCAAGAGTTTGCCAGATTTTGTAATACAAGTATTGCAGCCATTAGTAACGCTTCTAAATTCAAGAGGACTCTTGTGAAATTTAGGAGTTAGAAAGATGTGAGGATCATCTTTTTTAATACAATTAATTCCTAGTTTTTTATGGAAGGCTTGAATTCTATTAGAAATTTCTCTGTCACCTAATTTTGTCTCAATATAAATATCGCTGTTAATAATATGATCATTAAGTATTTTTTGGTAAAAATATTTACAAATTATTGCAAATTTACTGGGCACTTTGTCTATATAAACTATTACAAATTCTGTTTGCAACTCTTTAATTTGTATTTTAATTTCAGGATATCTAATATAATCATTAGATTTAAAATTATAGTTAAAAAGAAGATATACATGTTGATATTCCCCCGCAAACAAGCTGGGCATATACATATAATTCCAAGCTTAAATATCTATAAGAACTTTATATGGACGGTTATTTTAACACTATATAAATATGTCTTATAATTATAAGTTTAAATTATATTATATTATATATATATATATATATATATATATAATTTGGAATATAGTTTCAATTAAATCACTTATGCATAATTTGATATTCATGGTTCCCTTAACAATTTAAAATTTCAAATTGTGATAGACATTTAACCCATGTAGCATTTAAAACTTTCAGTAGCATTGCTCCTGTTCTGTTCGTTGTCTCATTGACGTCCCTAATAGAGTCAAGTGACTGGCTCTGTTATGCAACCTCAAATTTCACATTCTCAGCATCAACTTCGCTCTTATTCCTCTTGCAAAATATGCGTTTGTTTTTAAATTTAAAATGGCGTTGCAAACTATACTTCCAGCCGCATCTTAGCTGAATGAGAATATGCTTATTAAAAGACAGCATTAAACATTGAGATATTACCTTAGCTTTCAACAACGATAGAGAAACGCGCAAATAAATATTTGTTTAAACGATGAAAACGGTTTGAATTGCGTTGCAACAATGAAAAGTATCGTTGTAAATTATGCCAAAAAATATATTTAAAAATTTATTAAAATTAGAGAAAAAATTGTACGGCATCTTAATTGATATCATTGAAAGGGTAATTGTTTTCACTTTCTGATGGCGCAAAAATGATTTTTGTGTTGTAAGAGCTTCGAAAGTTAATGAGGAGAAATGCTAAAATTTCGTTTAATTCAATTCAAACATTCTTTCTAACGGCAGAAACCACGTTGTCGGCGTTTGTTAGAGTAACAAATTTAAGAAGAAAACTCTTCTTCTATTTTTTTCTTTTTGAATCTTCAAGGTGAAGAGCCTTGGAAACCTCCTCTTTTTCTCTATCATTTCTGCCATTCGCCAATTATTTCTTTTGCTTCCTTCTTTTTGTGGATTTAGAGTTAATTTTCTTTTAAATGCTTTTCAAGAGTCCTCACATTGAAGGAGAAAACAGCTAATAAAACAGCAAAGAGACAGGAGAACAAGGTGAATTTTCAATTGTCTCATTCGTTTACATTTTATTGAGCTTAAATTTTTATTTTATTTTCGATTCTCATTTCTTAGAAGGCTAGAGAAATAGGGTGCAGCAGAGAGATTCAATGAGGTCCCTCAAGTCTACTTTATCTTATCAAAAAAATGGAGACGGAAAACTCAAATAAATTACGTCAGGAGAATACTGCATTTATTTGCATTTGGAAATCTATTTATCATGTTTTCTTTTGGAGATCATCGTCTTATAAATAGTTCGGCGTGAAAGATATTGTTGCGAACATGGAAAGTCGCTTCCCAGCAATGTTAGTCTTATGGTTGGGAAGAGAGTTTTACAAGGTTAAGCATGGATTGACGGGAAGCAGCTGTTCCGGAATCCCTGACCTTGGCGACTTGGCAACAAATAGATGATTCCAGAAAATGCAACCCTTTTCTCGATATTTCTATTAGGAAAGGGAATACGCTTGAATATGTGAGAAAACTCCATGTGACGTCACGGCCTGTCGGAGAGAGTATATAAGGACCACGCCTGGATCAGAGGGAGTAGTGTTGATCCATTGGGAACGACTTTAGAGTTTCGTCTGCAGTGCGAGCTAGGACGCTGTTCAGCTGAGCGCTATTGAAAGTGCTGTTATTGTTGTTATTAGTTATTTGCTGACTGTTTGTGTTGCTAGATATCAAAGTGTTAAACTGTTATTACCTGTGAATTGTTTTCTGTTCACATTGATAATCTGCGCAAGAACTATTGTTTCCTGTTACCTGTGCTATGTGTTTTCCTGCATATTTGTGAATAAACCTTCATTCCCCATTATCCTGCTTGTTGGACTGTTTACACCATACACCCACAGAAAGACTTTTGTAACAAAATGCTCTCAAGATAATCATTATTATTCAAAGTTCACAATTAACTGTGACGAATGCTCCCGAATGATGTGGAAAACTAACTAGAAATGGTAAATTTATCATGTTAACAATTTTATTTCTTCTGTGTTCTTTTACTAAAAGGAAAATACTATAAGTTATTTTCAGCTGGATTTGTAACAAAATTTCATAAAGGAATAAATTATTCCATATAAAACTATTTTCAACTAAGAATAATTCTCGAAATACTTTTTTAAAGTAAAGAATCTAAAGTAACGAGAGTTCTTTTTATTAAAAACCGCATAGTTTTAAAAGCCTAAAGTAACCAAAACACAACCATAGCTTCAAGCCAAACAGATAAAGTACCGTCGCATTATTAGCGAAATATTAGAAATGATAATAATTTGTAAATGCGCCAGAGGAAACTTTCTATAATTAATTAGGTTTTCCTAAAAACTAAGTGATTCAATAAAATTTTCCTATTTTATCTATTTTATTTTGGACAAATAATGCGATGCAGAAACTGACTACTTTCTTGGAGATAAAAGGTTCGTGAGATAATTAACGATACTTGCATTTTAATTAGAAATTAATCTTCCGGTAATTTCTTTTACATTAAATTTGGTAGTTGCTTTTGGTTATAACGACAGGCATTAATGCATTTATTAAGTGTTTTACTATTTTCCAGTTATCACTAACAATTTGTGCAAAAATATGTATAGATTTAACTTTAGAGACCAGGCATTTGTGCACAGGAAAACTGCCAATGTCTCTATGACACTAAGAACTTTATAAAGGTAGAAAAAATAATTTCGAATAGGATAATTTTAGACATGAATGACAATGAACCAATACTTTCTGGTTTTTAAACTCATGAAAAATGGATTATGACACTTCTCGTAAACATAGTCATTTAAATCTTTAGTTTCTTGCACACAAAGTATTGTTGCAAAAGTCTTTCTGTGGGTGTATGGTGTAAGCAGTCCAACACGCAGGGTAATGGGGAATGAAGGTTTATTCACAAATATGCAGGAAAACACGTATCACAGGTAACAAGAAACAATAGTTTCTGTTAGCTAAAAAAGGAAAATTGTGTTTCTGTTAGCTAAAGTTTGCACGAAAAAAGACTTTATGCACATGTACAATTTTTCTTCATATCTAACAAGTATTCATCCAGGGTAAGCTTTCGTTACAAATGATTGAAGCTACTTAGTGTGGGTTGTAATCACGCAAACATCTCTAGACTGTTTACAAGACAATGACTTCAGAAGAAGAAAGATAAAACCCAATTTCTCAATTTCATTTTTGTCAGTGGGGGAGCAGAATTCTCCAGACATAGTTTATTGCCTTTTTCGTCTCCAATTTTCTGATAATATGAAGTAGAGTTAGAAGACCTCTTTGGATTCCTCTAGTATCTTCCCTCCTCCTCCTCCACCAGTCTTCTAGGAAAAAAAGTTATGCACTAAAAAGATAAAGAGGAAGACAACTGGAAATTTACCTGCATCTCCTGTCTCTTTGGCCTTTTATCTACACCGCTCTCCATCAATGTGTTGATTCTTGGAGAGTGGTTAAAAGCAAAAGAACTCTCTACCTGCAAAAAGGGAGGAGCAGGAAACAAGAAGAAGGGGGGATACAGAAAAGGAGACAGAAGAGGACGAATATCCGAAAACTCCTAATCTTTGGAATTCAAAAGAGGAAAATGTAGAAGCTCTCGTCTTAAATTTGTTACTCTATTGGAAGGGTGACAGCGTGGTCTCTGTCATAAAACAACCGAAATAAACTATCTGTTTGATCCCTTCAATGTGTTCCTTTTCCAAATTTATTTGAGCCGTGGTGCGTAATTTAATTGATTTTTCTGACGATGGATGGTGAATCTTATCGTAGGGGAGTGGAATTAAGGATGGGTAGAGCCCGGGGTGTCGTGGAGAGTATTGAGAGTTTTCATTAATGCGATTTTTATTTATATGAAATCGTTATCAAATGCATCGGGAATTGAGGTTTCTTCTCTTTATGCGATTAATTTTCTTTTGTTTTTCTGTTCTTGGGTTTTATTCTATTGCTAGAGTCGAAAGTTTGAGGACTGGTATATATGACAAATACTTTTTGTAGGTTGATGCGATATGCAGGTATGACGTTATCCATTTTAAAAGAAATAAGCGAATCTTCCAGGTGGTGTGGAAATTGTGTATATTTTCATCAATATAGAACTTTCTTTTGTTACCAAAGTCTTTCTGTGGGTGTATGGTGTAAACAGTCCAACACGCAGGATAACGGAGAATGAAGGTTTATTTACAAATATACGGGAAAACACGGAGCGGAGGTACAGGAAACAATAGTTCTTCCACAGATTACCAATGTAAATAGACAACAGTTCAGAGGTAATAACAGTTCAGCACTTTGATGTTTAACAACACAAACAGTCAACAAATAACTAGCAAGGACAATAACTGCACTTTCAATAGCGCTCAGCTCAGCAGCTTACTAGCTCGCACAGTGGATAGGACTCCAAAGCCGTTCGCGCTCCAAGGCGATCCTCGTCGATCAACAACCGCTCCGTCGTCCAAACGCTCTCCTTATATAGCTTTCCCCGGCAGGCCGTGACCTCACATTGAATGATCTAGCACATTCGTGTCGTATCTTCTCTAATAATAGAGATATCGAGAAGATTCCAGCACCTTTGAGATCTCATATTTCGTCGCCAAATTTCTCGCCAAGTCGCCAAGATGGTCGCCAAGGTCAGGGGTCCAGACGGGGCTGCTGTCGGTCATCTCATACTTAACCCTGTAAAACTCTCTTCCCAACCATAAGACTCACTTTGCTGGGAAGCGACTTTCCATGTTTGTAACAGTATACAATGAGGGAGAGTGCCTCAAACCACATATCACACGGACAGCTACAGTGCTCTATTCTCTTGAGCATGAGCACAATGCCACTAGGCGAAAAAGCTTGTAGTGCGTGACGCATTGAGACAACCGGTCAGACAGGATTTCGGTCATCGTTGCGCCATTCTTAGCGAAATACGTCGCCGTCAAAGTCATACCCGATTGGTTTGAATTTTCGCTGCTCACGAATTTCCGACCCCCATCGTGTGCATTTTCAAGCCGGTTGAAAACAGCCCACGGTTTCCGTCATCTTGTCTAACCGGCCATGTGCTACAAACTTTTTTGCAGAGTGGCATTGTGCTCGTGCTCACGATAAAAGAGTACGATAGCTCTCGGTATGATATGCGCTTAATTGTTAAAAAATTCGAATACAAGATTTTCATAAATATCTATTTTTGAGCAACTTTGAAATAAAAAGAATAATTTTAGCACTATGTCAACCTCTTGCCGTTTTATCGCGACAGTTCTGAAATTGAACACAATGAAGAAATCAATGAAAATTCGTACGTCTTTTTCACTCTATTGTTGCAAATTTGCATCAAATTTGTGAGAAATCAATTTGAAAGGAAGTCGATTTGCCTATGCCTTCTTGTGTTGATCAGCACGATAGTTGAAAATTGCAACTAACTAGAGAAATAAAAATTGGTATGCAATTAAGTTGTGGAATTGTATGAAATTTAGGGACAAACTTGGTAAATTGTTAGCTATTTGTCGGTCTGGCTATTCGTATGTATGATAAAACGTTAATTCAAAAAAGCAACAAGCCGCATGAAACAAATCTGGGATATCCTTCTGAAGCTAAAATTGTAAATCTATATCAAATTGTGGGTGCTATCGGGTGCAGGTAAGAGGTCCTAAATATAGATTCGATTTCTTCAAAAATACTCCTTTGGTTTATCTTTATGGCTGTTGTAGGATTAAATGGAAACTGTGAGATTATTCAGCTCGAATTTCTGTGCTTGGCTAATATTCATTTAAGAGAGTCTCTAAGAGAAAGATTTGGTAATGATTCAGTGTGAAACTCACATTTTCTTTCATCATTCAAAAACAAATTTCTAAACATTTTCGTATTTAAACATAGTAATTCAATATTTTTTCTGATCCATTTACATGTGGTGCTTCCGATCCTTTTTGTCTATAGATACGTCATGCAATCTGTATTAGATTTCTAAATCAAAAATAAATTTCTTTTTGTTCCAAAATCCGTTAATAAAAGAACCAATGCGTTTTAGATAAATTCTCGCTTTAAGTGATGTTTCTCTCCTTTTCACTTCTTCCTTCATGGAGGTGGTAGTAAATCGTGTCTGTACTTTAGAGGAGCATTTCATCTTAAATTTAAGCAATAATTTCTACGATAAAGTCGTTCAAATGATTATTCGCCATCGGTATGACCAATCCTTCATTTATTTTCCTTGCATACGTAAGTACAAAAGCAAGAAGAACAGTTTTTAGTTATTCTGTTCTTATCAATAAATGATGTTTTTTCGTAATAATACTAACATGCATTTAACTTATGCTATACGATAAAATTTACATGTTCAATAACTCGACAAATCCACATACAGGGTACCCACTAAAGTCCTTTACTACCCTTTTAACTACCGAATGGCTGCAGCTTTCTTCATAAGCGTGGTGTCTAGGAATGGTAAAGTGACTATGCGCTACTGGATGTAACCACTTACAGCGCCACCTGGTGGAAAACGGTGGAGTTACGTTATTATCTCTAAAACGGTACGAGATACAGGAAAAAAGTGAATTGCAACGTTATAAAGCATCATCTATTTAGTACAGAAAGATACCTTGTGGACGTAAATGCTTAGAACAGAACGCTTAAAACACGTATTTATTTGTTCGCTGTTTCCTACACTGACACGTGACAAAACATTCTTATAAAGAAAAAAATAACTTGTTATCAAAAGACACCTTTATTATCGATCTTCAAACTTTTCTCTGTTAGCTACAATGCACATATAGACCCTTGCTTGAACTTCACGTTGCACACGGTGTAGCAGACCGGGTATCACATTGGCACAAGCATCCGTAATGAAGCGTTCTGTTTTTTAGCATTCATGACCATAAAGTGTATTTTTGTACTACATCGATGATGTTCTACAACATTGTAATTCACCTTTTCCCTCTTTCTCGTATCGTTTAGAGATAATAACGCCAAATCCACCGTTTTCCACCAGGTGGCGCTGTAAGGGGTTTCATCCAGTAGCGCATATTCACTTTACCATGACTGGTCACCACTCTTATGAAGATAGTTGCAGCCATTCTGTAGTTAAAAGGGTGGTAAGGGACTTTAGTGGACATCCTGTATATTTGCTCATAAACCCTTTTAACCCGATAAAATTATTCGCCATCTTTGCGATCATTCCTTCATTTATTTTACTTGATTACAAATGCAAAGACGAGTAGAAGAATGTCCAATTATTCTATTCTTGTCATGTAAACGATCAGTTAATAAAATATTAACGATCTAGCAGATGTAATTATCCACCAGATGGCGCTGCCTCCCATCCTCTAGGCAGATGACTCTCTGACAGTGTGTGAGTGAGTGACGCACCCGAAGTGATCCGGAGTTGTTGAACCGGAAAAATGTATTCTTTTCTTTCTCAAATGTAAATAATTGTAAATAATCATTAAGTATTCATTGAAAAGGTAATTATCAAATTTAATGGATCCCTCTTCATTTCGTCCGGAAATATATTTTTTGTGAATCAAGTAATGGGTCACTCACTAAACCTTACAAATGCAGTAGAGCAGTTATAACATGTATTCGACACATGTTTTGGATACAGTTTATATGATGCACCAAGCAAATTTTCTCAGGATTTTTAATGACAGAAAACAATTTAAGTGAGTTCTATTTGCTAATTCACAAATAATGAAACTTCCACAAATAATGTTTCATGGCACCATGATTAGGGTGGATCGAATATTCAAAGTGTAGATAGAATAATCAGCGTCGGGTGCAAAAGTTGTATTTTAAGTGTACATGAACACATGTATAATTTTTTCAACTTTTTTAATTTCTTCCGGTGCTCCAAGACACTTAAATGGTTTCAAAAAACGATTTTTATGCAAATTTTGGATTAAAAATTAAAAACAAAACAAAGCGAATTTACAGGGGAAAAGGGAATGAATAAGAGGGGGAGAATGAAATTTATTTATTATTTATTATTAAATGAATAAAATTATTTTTGTTTATATATTATTCAAGGACCCAGAACTACATTTTCTTCTTTTTACAATATAACGCAATTTTACTTTATTTCGAATTTTTATTTAAACTACGCCACAATCTTGACTTTTCCTAAACAGAAACACATCGATACAGGAGAAACTTTGGCAAAAGCTTTCTTCTATTCCTCTCTCCCTTGTTTTATGAAAGAATTAAAATCACAAAAATGTCTATTTTTAACTATTTTGGGGGCGCTTGGTCTACCAGAAGATATGAATGAATTTGACTAATAATAAAAAAGACGTAAACTATTATACCAAGATCAAAACTTTTTTACACGGCGCTAAAAGGAATTTTGAAAATATATTTTTATAGATTTCCAAAAGATGTCATTTTAAACTATTTTCGGGGCACTGGAAGATATGAATGGATTTCAATAAAAAAACATATGTAAACTAATATACCTAAGACACAACTTTCCCACCCCGCTCCAAAAGTAATTTCGAAACAAAATTGTAACTTTTCATAGAAATTTCAATTTTTAACTATTTTTGGGGAGCTTGGGGCACCGGAAGATATAAATGGATTTCAATAAAAATATATATATAAACTAATTTACTTACGACACAAGTTTCCCGCCCCGCGCCAGAAGTAATTTTCCAAAAAAAATATTTTCCTATACTTTTCGATTCACCCTAACCATGATGTCGCAAACAGAGAAGCTGAAATTTAACCATTGAAGTAAAATTATTTAAAACTTAGGTTAAACATTAATTGTAATATTTTGGACATATAAAAAATAGAAAATTTTGCTTTAATTAACATTTGAATTTGTTAGAAATTGCGTTGGATAAGGTTAAAGTGTGAGATAACCTTTTCTATTTCTCATTTGAAAAGAGTTAAATTTACCTATTTTTGCCTACGGTTTATAAATGTAAAAAATATTATTTAATATTATTTTTGAAGAAAAGAACATTTTGAGAAAGGAAACTTATGAATCACTATGAAAAGCAACAAAAATATTAGGAGAATTTTAATTTATTTAGAATTTCTGATATGTCCCATCAACAGTTTCGTCTGATATATTTTTATGATTTATATTATGTTTGCTTCTTGGAAGTTACATCGTCACTATTAGAAACTTAGCTAGTCTACATTTATTCAAAACAATTTGACCAAATTATAATGACTCCCTTATATTTCATCCAATATCGAAACAAGTTCATCGACATTTTTATCTCCAGCCCTTGTACTCAGAAACGAAATCAAGAAAAATATTTATAGTGATTTTATTTTGTCAGACGCAAATGAAAAACATGTTTTCTCATCATTACAACAAAAGCATTCATTAGTTCTTTTTCATGTCTGTCTGAGTTGCGGCTTTCTACAAAATGTAAGAAATATTCTCTTACTTCAATAGACAGTTTTCTGAGAATTTCTGATCTTTTTCCTTTTTCAATCCTCCGTTTCTGTGTGTTTAAAAGAAAAGTAATATCTTCAAGTGTGTCAGAGTTTTCTAACTCATACGAGTTTAGTTTTTGTATTAATTCTAGTTTTTATTAGCCCAAGAAACTTTAAGCATAATTAAACAAAGAGCTTCGGAACCTACAGATTATGCCGAGTATCCACTCTCATCCTGGCCATTAGTTTTCGCAATAATTCAAGTTTTATTAGCCCAAGAAATTTTAAGCATAATTAACTAAAGAGCTTCGGAACCTACAGATTATACCGAGTATCCACTCTCATCCTGATCTAATAGTTAATTTCTAAAATTTTAGAAATGGGCACGTATTTCCAGTTGGAAAAATGCTTCAAATAACTCAAAGAACTATATTCTGCATTGTTCAAATCAATAAATATACTGCAGAAAAAATTATGAAGTCTAAACTTTTGTACAGTTTCCTGGTTCTTTTAGTCATATTCAGTAAAATATTTTTGACTTCAAAACATATTATACAAAAAATAGTTCTAGTCTTCTGCGACTAAAACTGACCGAGTTATGAAGGATTGCATTTCATTATTTTAAAGCCATAGATGGCCTCGAGCTGGACACGACCGATTATTGGTGGACTATCTTTGAGTCGGCCAAATCGTCTATTTAAAAATTGGGGAATTTTAATCCCATCGGCAAATAAAAATAATACTAATCCAACATGCATTGGTGAGTTTTTGTGAAATATACTTTCATACTCTCGATATAATGAATTAAATTACCAATATATATATATATATATATATATATATATATATATATATACTATATGCCCAAAAGTATCCGGACACTTGCAGATTTTCACATTTTTTAGAATTTCTCCGGAATGGTTTAACTGACTGCCTTTAAAGTTCGGATATGTAAAGAACAGACAATAACTCACATTTTACATTGAAGATTCGGTCCAGAGGGAAGTTAGGGGACCGTCTACAAACTGATGAAGACAAAACAGTTTTTGGACCACACCGCTTTACAGAATACTGATAACAAGATGAAACTTTCAGAAATGGTAAATGTTTAATGCGCATAATATTTACAGGAATTTTCGTAAATTCAGCATAAATATTTGGGAAGATATAAAGGTTTTCTTAAAAAATCTCAAATTTTCCCTCCTGTTTTTTGCTTATAACATGTAGAATTTTCTGTTATATTATACGAAATTTACAGAAAAGATGACAATATGTTATAGAAGAACTTTGTAAAAATTTGGAAAATAATATTTGAATATTACAGGAATTATGAGCATTTTTAGTAAATACTGTTTTACTGCGCATGCGCGAAACATAGTGTAATTTTTCTTTCACAAATTTAAAGCCAGATATATAGGGCAACTTATATAAACAAAATTCAGTTCAATATCATTAGTATTCAGAAAGATATCGGCATTACAACGAGCAGAATTTTAGCTCCTGTCGAAGAGAAGCTAAGAGATGAGGGGATGTACCCAAATTGATATGTTTTCAACTTATATCTTTTAATAGTTATATTGAATTGTATAGTGGGTAGAATTTGCCGCATACCCATGAACACTTATCAATTACGTGCATAATTTAAAATCCAACCAATTAGGCACTATAAATAACAAAAATGTTATTACTTTAAATATATTATTTACATGATTATTAGCAAGTTACATATTACAATTTTACGGCCAAACGATATTTTTAAATATATTTCTTTTATGGCGAAACGATTTTTTATCTAATTAATTTCTTTTCTTAAAATATTTTAATGATTCTACATATATATTTTTTTATTCGTTACGAATAATAGATGTGTCCATGGGTATTCAGCAAATTCTAACCACTATTCAATTCAATATAGCTATTTAAAGATATAAGTTGAAAATATATCAATTTGAGTACAACCCCTCATCGTTTAGCTTCTCTTCGACAGGAGCTAAAATTCTGCTCGTTGTAATGCCGATATCTTTCTGAATACTAATGATATTGAACTGACTTTTTTGGATAAGTTGCCCTATATATCTGGCTTTAAAGTTGTGAAAGAAAATTTACACTATGTTTCGCTCATGCGCAGTAAAACAGTATTTACTAAAAATGCTCATAATTCTCTAACATATTGTCATCGTTTCTGTAAGTTTCGTATAATATAACAGAAAATTCTACATGTTATAAGCAAAAAACAGGTGGGAAAATTTGATATTTTTTAAGAAAACATTTATATCTTCCCAAACATTTGTGCTAAATTTACGAAAATTCATGTACATATTATATTACATATGTACATTAAACATTACCATTTCTGAAAGTTTCATCTTGTTATCAGTATTCTGTGAAGCGGTGTGGTCCAAAAACGTTTTTGTCTTCATCAGTTTGTAGACGGTCCCCTAACTTGTCTCAGGACCGAATCTTCAATGTAAAATGTGAGTTATTGTCTGTTCTTTACATAGCCGAACTTTAAAGGCAGTCAGTTAAACCATTCCGGAGAAATTCTAAAAAATGTGAAAATCTGCAAGTGTCCGGATACTTTTGGGCATATAGTATATATATATATATATATAACGTATTCGTTGTTGTAGACGTGAAATGATTAAACAGGCCGAGCTGAATTCTAATTTTCCTTTATTATAAAAATATTTTGGAGAATGACGGCCATACCAACATCTTAGTTTAGGTTACAAGTAAAAGTGAACAGCAAAATCCCTGTATTCTCTCAGATAAGGGAATAACATATTGACACATGATCAAAGTGAAGGGAATTTTGGGTATTTTTAATAAATTACGTAAGCGCCTCAGGGAAAAAATCTGGCGTTCAGGAGACGCCGCCATGATTTTCTGTGGGCACGTGAAAGAGATTAAATATTCTTTTAGTAATAAATATGCCAAAATGAGAGATTTAATATACCTCCAGCGCGGGAAAAAGAACGAAACTGGAGTTTTAGAAAAGTGATTTTGGAAT
>BGPR01003661.1:107763-124309 GCA_013235015.1 Araneus ventricosus
GCACTGAAGAAGGCTTGGACGATGCCAAGAAGTGGTATACACACCAGAGGACGGCTGCATCAGACTTTAAAACTCAAGTGACGATTCTTAATTATTACGGTTGAAATTCAGAAATTTCCGATAGCCTGAATAATTTCCGCAGACTTCGAATTTCTTGTTATACTCTTTTACTAGTCACATAAGGACAAATGCTACTCAAAATTATTATTATTATATATTTTTAAGATAAGATTTTAATAGTTAATTAAAGTCTAAAAATATTAGTTTAAAATCCGTAGTTTAGATTCACGTTATGCATCAGTTTAAGGCTGAGTAAGAATTGTTATAATTGACTCTTCGTAACTAGAGTAGAAAAAATGGAAGTGTTCATTTAAAATTAGATGTCCTAAATTTCAATCTTTCATAATTCTTCATCGATTTTCTTTGAAATAATGAAGTCTTACGTGTATTCGAGATAACTTAATCTAGAGCATTTGAATTTGTATTCAAAATTGGGTGTTGATATTCAAACATTACATTACATTAAACCACCTGCATCTCCGTGTTTAGAGCCATTTGGCTCCTTTCCGGTTTGGATGGATGGAGGCGAATTTTATTTTTTAAGAAGGGACAAAAACAAGTAACAGGTACAAGAACAATTGAAAGTGAAAAAGAAACATACACTGGACAGAACAACTTAGAAAACAATACAAAATAGAAAAAAATACGTAGAGGGAAAAAAATCATAAGTAGCCGGAAGTGTGTGTCAGTCTGGGTGGATGAGTGCTCAATTATTATCCTCTACAATGAGATTGTTCTCATCACATATGAAACGCATTAGGAGTCGAAGTCGGGTTCTTGAGACGTTGTTCGTGAGAATGTTTTTCAACCACTGTAATTTATGTGACACTGTTGGAGTTTGGAAATGCCAGGAGAGGGTAAACGGACGTTGTGTGGCATAGTGAATTGGATTTCCTTTTTTCTCCGCACGAGCAGTTGTCATGTGTTCGAAGATTGAAGTGAAGAAGGTATGAAGAGAAAGGCCAGTGTCCTGTAACGAACATTATATCTTCTCTATTCCATCCTACTGGCTTGTTTGATACCCTGGCCACTATATCGTGTGTACTGCGGTCAGTTTCTTCGTTATCCCAGTTGTCTTGCCAGATGCTTAAAGCAGCTGACTTAATCTCGGCTTTCAGGTAGGAAAGTGGCTTAGGTAGAAGGAAAGGGTCGCCTTTTGTGATGGTTTCTTTGGCTAATTGGTCTGCGCATTCGTTGCCTAAATAACCGACGTGGGCTTTAAGCCATCTCAGATGAATGTGTTTAAGGGAGAGCAAAAGGGTTTGAATTTCTCGGACTATACTATGATAGGGTCTAGGATTAAGTATGACCATCAAACTTGACAAACTGTCTGTCCAAATTTTGATTGGTCTATGAAGGGAAGAAGCTGCTTCAATTGCCATTCTAATTGCGAGGATTTCAGCTTGGAAAACCGAATTGCTACGATCAAGTTTACCTTGCCATGAGGCAATTATTCCATAGTTTTCTAGAATGCAATATGCGCTTCCAGTACCTTCGTCCGTTTTAGATCCATCAATATATATAGCCTTGACTCCTGAGTCTATGTGATTTTCTGCGAATGAAATTTGATTGTGGAGAAGAAAATGGGTGAGGGGTGAGTATGAATTCCACTGCTTTTGCTGTCGTAATCTGTTGAGCTGAATATAACGGTGAAAAAGTTGGATGACTATCTTGCTCGAGCAACTCGGGCATAAGTTGCTTCTTGTTGGATTTGTAGGTGGAGGGGTTGAAGACCGGTGACCACTTGGAGAGCAGCGGGTGGGGTAGTCCTGTATGCACCAGTAATATACAGAAAAAAAGACGTTGAATGGAGTCCATCTTTTTCTGGAGTCGGGATGTCATATTATGCCCCCAGGCAGCCGCTCTATGGCATAGTGTTCTTTTTATAACTGTTTTATACACTATATGCCCAAAAGTATCCGGACACTTGCAAATTTTCACATTTTTTAGAATTTCTCCGGAATGGTTTAGCCGACTGCCTTTAAACTTCGGGAATGTAAAGAATAGACAATAACTCACATTTTACATTGAATATTCCGTCCTGGGGGCAATTAGGAGGCCGTCTACAAACTGATGAAGACAAAAATGTTTTGGGCCCACCCCGCTTCACAGAATACTGATAACAAGATGAAACTTTCAGAAATGGTAATGTTTAATGTCCATAATATTTACAGGAATTTTTGTAAACTCAGCGCAACTATTTGGGAAGATATAAAGGTTTTCTTAAATTTTTTTTTTTTTATCAAAAATAAAATATAAATATAAATATATATTTAAAATATATAAATTATATATATTTAATATTATAAATTATATACATTAAAATTGATATTTAAATATATATAATATAAATTATATATATTTAAATATCAATTTGTGACCCCTCGTCTATAAGCTTCTTTTCGACAGGAGCTAAAATTCTGCTCGTTGTAATGCCGATATCTTTCTGAATACTAATGATATTGAACTGAATTTTTTATATAAGTTGCCCTATATGTCTGGCTTTAAAGTTGTGAAAGAAAAATTACACTATGTTTCGCGCATGCGCAGTAAAAAAATATTTACTAAAAGTGCTCATAATTCTTATAATATTCAATAATTCTTTTCCAACGTTTCACACAAATGCTTTTCTAACATATTGCCAACTTTTCTGTAAGTTTCGTATAATATAACAGAATACTCTGCATGTTATAAGCAAAAAACAGGTGTTAAAATTTGAGATTTTTTTTAAGAAAACCTTTATATCTTCCCAAATATTTGGGCTCAGTCTACAAAAATTCCTGTCAATATTATGCACATTAGCCCTTCAACCGGCTGAAATGTAGAAAGTCGCCCACTGGTGACTATTCTAAACTCGGCTCCGTCGCAGAAAGTCGTTCTTCGATTATTACTCTTAAACCGGCTCCGGCGTAGAAAGTTGCTCTCTGTTTATTACCCGAAAACCGGCTGCGAAACATTTGCGTACATCATTCAGCTACAGAGAGGCCGTCTTCAAAGCATTCAGCTGAAATATTTTTGACGTTCAAAGGGTTAAACATTACCATTTCTGAAAGTTTCATCTTGTTATCATTAATCTGTGAAGCGGGGTGGGCCAAACACGTTTTTGTCTTCATCAGTTTGTAGACGGCCCCCTAATTGCCCTCAGGACAGAATCTTCAATGTAAAATGTGAGTTATTGTCTATTCTTTACACGTCCGAAGTTTAAAGGCAGTCGGTTAAACCATTACGGAGAAATTCTAAAAAATGTGAAAATATGCAAGTGTCCGGATACTTTTGGGCGTATAGTGTATAATAACAATTGAATTAGTTAGAATTTGTTTTCGAAGCTGAGTCCTTACAAAAATAAGAACAACATCCGTGTATAAAGATCATTTCTTAAGGACGAAGACCATTTTAATTCGAGTATGTGATAATTAGTTGCTGAGTAACTCGCACTCTGAAGGTACATTTTTTCCGCATTTGAGAGGATTGTGTGATTTCATACATAACCTAGACGCCTGAACCCAAACTATCTTCTTATGTTCGATTGCTTAAAATTCCGTCCTTTCTCATACATGAGATAAAAACAATAGTAGAAGGATGAATTTCCCTTTTCCTTAGTTTATGGTGAGGAGTTGTGAATGGATTGCAAATAAAAACAAGGTGAGATTTTATTCTAGGCGTCAGCTTCTGAGAATGGTTCGCCTCGCATCAAAATTTTCGGGATCAAATGCGAATAAATAATTTCTCAATCTCCTTTCAAAATTTTTGGGGAGGAAATGTAGTGTAGTGAAAAAATAAACCTGCCAAGTATGATATTTTATTTACCTACTTCTTATTCATCTTGAAGAATCGAGCATAAACTATTTTATTTTCACTACAGGAGAGAGAATGCAGTTCTTCAAAGTAATATGCGTACTTCATTATTCACAGAAAGCTTCTTGTGATGACCTTATATGAAAGTAACTTATTATTATACTGCTACAAAGATGTAATGTCACTTTCCTGCCTAGCTAGTCTTATAGTTGGGGAGGGAGTTTTACAGGGTTAAGCATGGAGTGACGGGCAGCGGCCATTCCGGGACCACTGACCTTGGCGACCATATTGGTGACTTAGGCGACAAATCGAAGATACTCGAAAATGCTATTACTTTCTCGATATTTCTATTAGGGGCCGAGATCCAGGTTTTTTCTGAAAATTCTATGTGACATCACGACCTATCGGGGAGAGTATAAAAAGACAGCGCTTGGGTCACAGGGTGTTGTTGATCGACTGGAACGACTTTGGAGTTTCGTCTGCACAGCTAGTTAGAAAGCTGATGAGCTTAGCGCTATTGAAAATCTGTTATTGGTGATTATTATTAGTGATTTGCTGACTGTTTGTGTTGCTAAATCTGAAAGTGCTGAACTGTTATTACCTGTGTACGTGTTTTCCTGCATATTTGTGAATAAACCTTAATTCTCCATTGTCCTGCGTGTTGGACTCTTTACTCCATATACCCACAGAACGATTTTTGTTACAGTATGCAGTCAATACATTTGCCATGAACGAGGCGAGGAATCTTGGTACACTGCTAAATATGAGTATAAAAACGCAGAATTTGACTAAATTGCTACAGTTCACCTGTTGTTTGTAGAAAATTTTTTTTATTGAAAAATAAAATTGACAATTGATTTCTCTTCAGATGTATTCTATTGAAATGTTTATATGATTAATTTGTCTTTTATTCTTAAAATGTCATTAGACAGAAACGAAATTTTATCCAGTGGTATTCATGATATTTCTCTAATGACATGACATGGCATTGGACACTTTTCTCTGTTGTGTCTGTCATGTTTGAATTCGTTAACTAACTTAAATGTAAGTTATTTAAGTAGCATTAGCACTAACAGCAATATAAACACAAAGAAGAAATTCTGAATGAAATACACCTTTTACATATTAAGATTAAGAAAATATTTTCTTTGTTTCCTGTTTCTCGTTCTTTCGATCGTCTTGCAGGAATTGGATTTTACAGTATTAGATAAGAAATTTCTAACCTTAGTATGTTTAGCAGCTGAACATTTTTAATATATCTGGCTGATGCCTTTTTGAAGATTAATTTCTTCTCTATCTTTCATGTGGCTCATAAGTGGATTGAAATCTTCTTCAGGGAACTTTGACTTTACTTCTCATGACCTCAACATCTTCAACTTCAACCCCTTCTTCTCAACATTCAACAATACGTGGATATTCCAACTTTTCTTTTTCGGATTTTTCTATTTCATTACATAATTTAAAAATTTAATCTTGAGTTTCTTGGAATCTATATTTACATTTGTACACTTTTCTTTAGAGTAATTTTTTATATGATTTAATAAACAGATTTTAAATTCAATATAGTTGATTTCAGATATATGCAAATATTTAAATTTGCTCTTTTTTGAAAACTTTGAGATCTGTGTAATTATAAAATATTATGATCGCTGAGATAATTTTGTCATTAACTTCTTAATACTTAACAGCAACTTAATAGCAACTCTCAATGTAGCTGACTCTTAATACTAAACTTAATAGCAACACTTAATGTAGCTGACTCCATTACAGTTTAGGAAAGTAGGTTTTGAGTTATTCTTATTGATGATTCTAAAATCCTGATTCTTGGTCATGACATTAACTAAAATGATTAAATGGTTAATACCACTGAAATTATGCGATTAATTATGCTATCTCACCAATTTATTATTTTTTCAGAGAAAAATTACGAAATTAATCTATTTGTAGATTATCCAAAGGAGGTCAGTAGAGATCAAGTTACAAGATAAGAATCATCTTTAATTTTAAGACGAAAAGGCAACAGTTATCTTCCTACATGAAACTGATAAAATTTTGATACTAATATTGAAATCATAATTAGAAAGTGAATATATAAAGCTACAAAATGTTACCTCAAAATTTGTTCTTCTAAGTCTCAAACCTGATGATACAGTAGTTTTTATGAATCAATGAAATAAAAAAAAGATTAAGTTGCTTGTATGACAGTCAGTTCAAGTTTAGAAACAAACTTGATCTTGAAATACATCTGTTGATTTCGATTTCATTCCAGTTAACAGAAATTGCTTATTTTTAGATGAAAAATATGTGATACACTTTTTAAAGATATGAAATTAGAAAAGACAATACATCTATTTTTATCATTAGATATAACCGAATAAAAATAATAAATTGGGAGACCTATTTTAATGCATTTTTGTTTCATCACATCTTTCAATGTATTTTTTACAGAAGTGAAACGAATTACATCTAGAACGCATTGAAGGGAATAAAAGTTGGGACAGACAAGGCCATAGCGCAAAGGGGGGTGACAGAAATGAGAAAATAAGATTTGGAGAGCAACATTGTTTTTGTTCCTTTCTGGTTGAGACAAAAATAAGCGGGAAACCAAGACCCGAGGATATCGAGTTTCTTGCGCATTACAAAAGGCTTAAGGGTTTCGTTTTAAGGGAATCTTTATGGTAATTATATTCCGCTCGAAGGCATGGATTTGGTTTATGGTTTGGTCTGTTTTATTGGTTTTTCATGTTTAAATTTTTGATTTTCTGTTTTAAAAAAATTACTACAACCACAAAAAGTCTTGATATATCGATTAAAATTCTTTTTGGTTTTCCATTTTGTTTTACGACAGCATTAAAAGGATTAATTCGACTCTTTATCCAGTATATCTTTGAATAATGAAAAAAACATTCCCCGGAGATAAGAACAGCTGCAGGGATGTTATGAAGTTCTTAAATGAGATTAAAACTTGGAGAGATATAACATTTTGAAGAGATACATGGATTTTTGATATTATCTTTGTTTTAGACTACTTTCTCTTTCTGAGGAATGAGTTTGTCGTTTTAAAGAACATATTCTAGTTTTACTGATGCATATTTTAAATGTTTAACTCTTCAATTCCAAGGCGACTTGTTTTCTTCTAGCCTCTTTAAAACCGGGTCCTTTTGGGAGGATGCGACATGAATTGGACTCTCCCAACATGGGTGGTCATTTACCACACCCCCTGCTAAAACCTTCTCTTAAGGCGCTAGGAAACGGGCTGCGGTTGGCAAGGATAATTAGACCTCCTACCTACTATATTCGAAGCGATCTCAGAACCACACCTCCTCTTACAAGAACCCAATAGCTTCAAACCGGCCTTCATCGCTTTTAAGAGGAAATTTTGAGACCTCCCGGCACCGCCTCGTTCGGTATGAGAGGGTTAAACTACATTTTTTCTCTCTCTCTATTCAAAATGTGAGTAAGATAATGTATTTTATGTTTTTCATGAAAGTAGATGAATAAATAATTTAATGAAGAACGAAGCATCTAGAATATTCTTTCCTTGACCAATAGCTGGGCAATTGGTTTTCTATTGACCAAAATATATAAACAATGTTTCAATGCTATTTCATTGGTATTCATGTTATTTATTTCGAATTTAAGAGATGTGATTTCCTGTACAAGAATATACGCTTCAAAATAGCAGACTTACTTTTTCGAAACCCGGTTCCACTGTGAATCTGTCGTATATTGAAGTCATCATGCCAATTATGCACAGATTTCATGCAATACGGAAAAGTGATTTTTTATGCAATACATGTGACTCACATTTCCTACCTTAAATATTACCTAATTATTGTCAAAATTCATTTAAGATGTCCAATAAATTTAACGGATATTTTTGCAATTGCCTAAATATACCATTGCGGTAAATTGAGTCTGCTCTCGGGGTGTTAAATCAATTACGCCAGCTTGATCCAGATAATTACTCACATGCCATATAGGCCAAACCAGGGAGTGAAATCGATATTTATAATAAATCTTATATACTAATAATAAGCGACAACATACGCTTCATGAATTCATAAAGGTATCACCAATTCATAAGGAAGTTTTTAAATTATTTATTTTTCCTCGTACGTTTTCTTGATGAATTTTTAATGAAATATTTAAATTTTTAGTACTACGAAAAAGGGAAATATAACATTAAATCTATTTGTATAATGAAACTTGGAAGTATATAGATGACTCAGAAAGAGAATATCACCTGAAAATTCCTAAGTTACAATTATTAAAAAACATTAGCTAATATTTTGCATTCATTATGTTTGGTTGTCTTTAAGAAACTTTGCAATGTTTTACTTGTTCTTTCAAAAGTATAATTGTTGAAGAGTAACCTATTCTAAAAGTAGACTATTAATGGCTACTTACTGTGATAATACACTGAAAAAGAAATTCAGTAAATATTGCGTTATTACGCCTGAAGTGGCCAATAAAAAATTCAGGGTTACCAAAGTATAGCATTTTATTTTCTAAAATCTAAATTTACTGATCACATCTATATTTTCTAGGTTAACATATTGAAACACAAATCTTGATACATTTGAGATGAGCACAGAGACAATGTGTTCAAAGTCCTACTGCTCCACTTCACATCATTGGCAGGACAGTTAGTGTCCGATGAAAATAGAAAACGACCATTTCTAATCAAACTTCACATACCTTGCGTACACTATTTACGATGAACAAAGTACCCCGGGGTATTTATATTAGACAATCTATCTCGAAGATTCCATCACCATCTTTGCATGGCCTCTCCGTCCCTTATTGCGGCATCACCATCTTTTTCGCTGAGTGTCCTACATAGCCGCTGCTTCGACGTACCTTCTTTCTTCACGTTTCTCGTAGTACTGGGGCTTTTGCACAAGCGATGTTTTAACGCGTCCGTTCACAAGTAGTGCCTCTGATAGGTGGTGCCATTTGGTGGGTTGCTTAACCGCTAACAGTTCTGTTGTGTTGCATTTTGCAACAATAATTTTTAATTCTTGTAAGCGTAAAACTTTTATCCATTTCTTTCACGCATGACTAAAATTCCCCTTGAAGTTCTTAGTTAACATGCATCTGCCTCCGCTATAAACAGAAATGGAAAGTCACATTAAAACCCACACCGATTTAAAAGCACCCCAGTTTCTGTAAACACTCATACGGTTATATGTGCAGAGTCTTGTTTCACTTCCAATAATGATGTTCCCTCACCTCATCCATCTCCAGGTGCGTAGCAATGGAAATCTAAACCCTCTCACATCGAGAGAGGCGGTTCGTGGCAGTCTAAAGTTTGGCATTAACATCGACGAAAGCCGGTCTGAGGCGGTTGGCTTCTTTTGAAGGGAGGTGAGTTTCTGAGATAGCTTCGGAGACAAGCGCGGTAGAGGGTCCAGTTATTCTCGCCCATCACAGCCCATTTCCATGCGCCTTAAGGGAAGGTTATAGCAGGTGGTGGGGTTGTGGAGTAAATGACCTCCCAGATTGAAAGAGTCCAAATCATGTCGCATCGTCCAAAATTCCCGGTGTTAAAGGGGCTAGAAGAAAAATGCAGCCTCGAGATTAAAGAGTTAAATTCTTGGGGAGACCCTAACTTCCCTACTAACTCCTGTATTTTATGGTAACATTTCGTCGAGTCGACCTCTCTAGTTAGTTGTCAAGATTTAGAATGGAAATTTTGAGGCTTCTCTGGATCTATTTAGTTTGCTGAAAATGATTTGTGACTTAGAAGATGGCTGCATTGAAATTAAGGTTACATAGATTAGAAAGGAAGGAATATTAACTCCATATCTTTGTGCACGCAGATTTCCAAGAGGGATTCCAAAACACAGTTCAAAGGTTCAATGAAATAGCAATAGACGAGCGATTGTGCATACTGTAGAATTAGCATAAAGTGCTCTGATATGGCAATTAGCTTATGTGTGGGTGGATATTAAATAATAAATAATAATACACATCAAAGTATCATAGTTGCAAACAAAATATGCAGAAGCGTTTTCACATGAATTGATGCTTAGATGTTTTGATCAAGAAACCCCAATACTTATTTATAAAATAAAATTTTAAATGATTTTAAATAATGCTATCGTTACACTGTGAATCTAATAAAGCAATCTCATGAGTGAATTACTGAATAAACTCGATTCTAGAATTAAATTAAGAGAATCAGCATATGTGAAAATAAGAAGCTCCGCATATATTTAATTAGTGTAATGCGTAAACTGAATAAACTAGGTGTCCGCTCTAAATGTCACCCAACAGTTTATTTCTAAGCTTTTAGAGTTAGGAGTATACTTCTAGTTGGAAAAATGCATCAAATAATGTTAAATATTATATTTAATGCCTTTTCAGTATATAAATGTAATGCTGAAAAAATTACGAAGTCTACATTTTTATACAGTCTCCCGGCTATATAAGTTATATTAAGAAAATATTTCCGACTCACCAATCTTTTAAGCTTAAAAAGTTCCACTCTTCTAAAACTGTCTGAGTTATGTCACTGTGTTAGACTATTTTATAATATTTCAATGATTGCTCCGAAGAAGATCTTCCAATCAATGTCTTGCGTTGTCTCATTTAGTTATTAATCTGTTTCTTGTCAGGCAAATTTCTTAAAAGAGATTCCTAATTTCTACAAATTACAAAAATGTTTAGAATAGAAGCAAGCTTATTCACTGCACAGGAATACTCTAGTTTTCAATAGTGTCGAAATTAAATAATGAAAATTCTGGAAACAACTTTTTTATTTCAAGTAGCTAAATGTATTTTGTTACGCGAGCGTATATATTCGTATCATATTTTTTTAAGAAAATATTATATATTTGAATTCTGGAAATGCGAACAAATGCAACCAATCTATATTTTTACAATGTATTTACTCGACATTCTATTAGAGTTCCCATATCGGATAAGCATAGTTATTCATCTGAAGATAATGGTACGTCATACCGGTGTTAGGCCACATGTACATAATCAGTCAAATTCGGACATCCAATGATCATTCATGATGATGAGGTTTTGACTATCCATCTTTGCCAACAATCATGATGGATAAAATTATTCGTACCATCTTCACTGTTACCACAATTGTTCAGTCTTCTCTCGATTGAATTTAGAGACGATGTTTTAATATTTTTGTAATTTTTTCTGACATCTGATTTTAAGTTCTGAACTTCATTGTCGACAACAATTGCTATCAAAGGATTCAAGAAACATAAAAAAATGAAGAATTTTCTATACATAAATTATTTGATTTTATGTTGCATTTTTACTCAGAACTCACCCCTGAACCGGATATATTTTGATAAACCAAATGAGCTCTAATTCCCATATTTTTTAAAGCGTTGCATTGCATAACATAATGAGATTTCATACATGTTATGGGAAATGAAAAAAGTGGTATGATTCGTCAACATGAGCTGTTCTTGTTAAAGTAATATATTATCAAATAATGATAATATTGATTCATTACCATAGTAAAGTTATGGCTCAAAAATTAAAGGTGGTTTAAGAATATGTATTATTGAAGTAAACACCGGTGTATTATGAATAAATAAATAAATAATAAAAAAGAATTTCAGTATTGTTAAATCTTGTATTAGATATAAAATTGCTTATTTAAATTGGAATTTTATCTTCAATTCAAATTATATAAAATTGTTACTGCAAATTACTGAAAAATTAAATAGCAACATTATAGTATATTGAAAACCTTGTGTTTAATTCATTTAATCTAATAACTTAATATTCAAGACTCATAATAAAGAGGTTTTTCTTCCTGGCTGTATTTTTTAATGAAGTTAATTTAATAAGTATATTTCATTACAATCCTTTTGTCTGTGAGGAAGTATCGCCATTCTGGTTCTTTTCCATTTTTCTTCCAACTTGCTTTCATTTTAATTGTATATCTTACTTTCTAATTTTTCTTTTTGTGTTTTAATTATTTGATAGTTTCTGTTGTTAAATACTATTGTTTCTGTTGATTAATTATAGGAATTAATGATGGAATCACTTAATGTTGCTGCGTTGAGCGCGCATAAAGGTGTGTTGTTGACACACCTTTTATTATTATTGCTTACTTTTTCTATTTTTATATTTTTTTTCAATTTAATTTTTGAATTTCTAATTTTGTTTCTTGTATTTTATTAGAAGTAGCTGCATATTCGCCTTTCTGTATAATGCAAAAGAATTTCAATTAATTTTAATTTATTTCAATTAATTTTTGTTAAATTTGATCAATTATAACTGTTAAGCTAAAAAAGAATATATATGATCAAGAAATTCTTGGCTATTATCGATCAAATGTTTTAGAGAATAGAGTTTTGTTAGTCAGCAGTTGATCCAGTATCAAGGATTTGGACAATTTTTTAAATTATCAGACTCATACATGCAGAAATTATACGAAAAAGTTTCGTACCTACATGGAGGAAAAATTCATTTTATTTAATTTCAGCTTTTCCAATTTTTAATATTTCGATATTTGAAAATAAAGCCCAAACAATCCAAACTTATTTTCTTATCACTAACTTTTTAGAATAAAAGCTAATTCATTCTGTTAGAGCATTTGCCACACCATTACCTTTGCCGCTTTTTGGGAAATTGACTGCTTTCCAAAATAAATCAGGAGGAAAGAATAGCCGCGGTCTATAATATAAATATATATATATATATATATAAGAACACTATTCTCACTCAATTTTCTCGCATTAGATCTATTTGTTTGAACGAAATTTCAAAATCTAGACAATTAAAGCTTTTGTATGATCAACTTTTAAATAATGGTATTCCCGAAAACTTTGTGCGACGATATCTCAAGCAGTGATTCCGGAGGTACTGACAAAGCCTTTTTCTCCTTCTCTTCATCTTCCTCTGTTTGGCAACAGCAATAACTGGTTTGGCGTTCATTCTCCTCGTGGTCCTCACGGACACACTAGTTTTTTCCTGGCCATGGTAAGCGTATTTCGCTTTTTATTATTTTTTGTGTATACTGCTATTTTATTTATTTTATTCTAGGTCTTTTGTATTCGGATTTTTTTGTTTTCGATTCTTTTTAAATCTTCTTAAATGTATTTATCTTTTATTCAAGAATTCTTCCATTGTAATTGTCTTGTGCTTTTAGAGGGGATGGCGGCATTTTTTAACGGATTTCGTTTGTCGTTAGCAGAAAAAAGCACAAATTAATATCATGAGCGAGGTTCTCTTCCTGACGAGCGGCTCGCTATGATATTTTTCAATTCTATTTTGGTTTTTATCTATTTTTTGCCATTGTGTCTTGATTGTTTTTGAGTTTTTGTCTTGTGTTTCTAAGTTTGTTTTGATATATATATATATATATATTATAACGTCAGACTAAAGGAGTAGCCTTTGTACTATCAAAAATATAATTTTATTTGGCTACATACAAAGAAGTCGTTGAGTCGTCCTGAAAATTTGAAGAACTGAACTTTCAAGCTTAAGAAATAGACAATATTAATCTATATGTATAATTCTCTTACGTAGCGACAAAAAGGGTTGAATTACTTAATCGCCGTTTGGCAATAGTTCGCAAGTTTGTTTTCTTTACAATGGCGGAAAGACCGAGACAACGGATTTTGCTTTTTGAGAGACAACGGTTGTTTTCTTTCTGAGTTAAAAAATTTGAGCAGTTAAATTTAAGTCTTGCAGTTTCGATTAGACAAATGAATGAATGTCTCCTTATTATGTCCTTTTCACTTAACAAATTGAGGAATGGGCTTTTTCATTTCTCTATTGCTCACAGTTTATGAGTTTTAAAAAACATAAATGACAACCCAGAGAAAAATGTTGTACCATTCTTGATTAAATTGTAAATGGAGTGAGTCTGTATTCATGTGGGAGAGCTTTCTGAGCAACATAACATGAGTAATCTTAGGTTCTTAATTCTTATTAATTTTTAATTAGTACATAATCTTTATGGTTTGATTTTTGAATAGATAATATGAGCTTGTTACAAGCCACTTTTCTCTTTAAATGGTCCTTTCTTGGGTAAAAGGTCGTAAAATGGGTTATCTTATCTCTTGATAACTTAAATTTTCTGCGCTTTAACACATAAATAACTTCCCAGAGAGAAAAGTTATATTTTTCTTGGCTAAACAATAATTGGAGTGAGTGTGAATACATATGGGAATTGCTATTCTCAGCAACATTTAATTGAAAATAAGACATTTAAAATTTTGGTGGAATGACGTAAGGGCAAATAAAACTGTTGAAGATATTGTCAATTGCGTTTGGAAAGAAATTTTAAATCACTGGTTTCTGATTGACGTAAATAACTTTGATTTTCAAACATCTCAGAATTATATATATTAGCATTCGGATTTCTTCATAACATTTACATATGTATCGCTGTGCTACCAGAGAATTTTAATTTTATTAATTCATGAAAAATTAATTTAAGAAGTTCATACAATTTCAGATAATTTAAATTTACTTTCAGTAATTAATGTATTTATAATTTCTTATTTATAGGAGAAATGCATAACTGTATGGCTAGAGAGCGAGGCGATCTGGGATCACATAGTGATCCCAAAAGAATAACAAAGGGATTCTTGGGGGTTGGGGAGCAGAGCGAGCAAGGGGTGTAACCCCCTAGTTATTCATATTACGTGCAGTCTTTGCCTCGGGAACAAATACATCGAAAAACGCTGGAAAAGCCGTAATAAGTTCATTATTTTAACCCTCTCACACCGAGCGAGATGGTCCGGGTGGTCTAAAAATTTTCAGTTATTAACGAAAATGGTCGGTTGATGTCTTTTGAGGGAAGGTCAGGTCGCTTAGAAGATAAGGAGGTCCAATTATCCTTGCCAACCACAGCCCATTTCCCTGCGGATTATGGGAAGGTTATAGCAGGGGTGGTGAGGTAAATAACCACCCAGGTTGGAGAGTCCAATTCATGTCACTTCCTTTTAAAAACTCTCGGTTTTACAGGGACTAGAAGAAAAAGTCGCCTCGGGATTCAATGGTTACATATAAGACTGGAGACTGAAAACAATTCGTTACAATAAATACTCCATAATTTTAGGAGAGGTGTGAATGAGCAGAGAAAGAGACTCGGACTATCGACAATGTCCAGAATTCTGATCAAAAGCCAAGAAACGTGTTAAGTCACACACATTCTATTCGAAACAGGGATTTCAATAAATGAATCCTTTGATTTGCAACAAAAGCTTCCAACTCTATTCTTCAAAACATGTAGAATGACAGAGTTCCGTGTTTTTATAATCACATATATTTCTCATTTACTACCCCCTCCCATTCAGACAACCTCTACCCATAATCTATGAAAAGTTACTCAAATCAAATAAGATGTCTGTGAGTAGAAAATAATAGTTTTAAGAAAAAGGTTATTTAATGCTTGCGAAATTTTGTGTTCAAAATTTCTTGCCGAAATCCAGAATTAAAAAATATCTGTATTGAATCACATTTCTCTCTTTTACATTTGCTTATATTCATCGGGAAAAAAAGGTTTGGAGAATTAAAACGGTGTAAATATTTTATGTCCTAATTTTTAAACCCTTGCTCATTTTTAAAAATCATTTTAAGGTATTTTTTTTCTTCCATCTCCTACACCTTCAGAGAGATTTCTATTCGGTGTTTAATTTTAAGGCGCTACATATTCTAATATATAATTCGGTGCTTTGTTTCCATCCTCTATATTTGTCAAGACCTTTAAGGTTACGATTAACTTTAGTGTGCTCTACATATACATATGTAAATGCATGGAAATTATCTTGCCATCATTTTCAAAATGAAATGATAAAATACAAAAATAAAGATATCTTCCATCCGATTTAATACATAAGCTTATTCTATTCATTTTATCTTTATGAACTTGGATATATTTTCTATTCCGAATGAAAGTAATTATTCTGTTTTATACAATTTTTGCTTCGATATAATTCATTTTTTGAGTTTTGTGTTTCTGACGATGAAGATAAATATTAGAATATATATCGCATTCAAAATTTGTATACAATGCGATTGACGGCGGCTCAAAACTAAGTGAATAAAAGCAAACTTGCGTGTAATCGGACCATTAGAACGAAGGTACGAGTTTTAATATAAATTGCATTTTTTTTTCCATTTTCACAAGAAATCCATGAAAAATGAAATTTAATTATATATTCAAAATTCCTTCGGGATGTAATTGGGGGCTCAAAACTGAGTTGTATAAAGCACATCCGGCAGAAATCTGACTCTTAGAACGAGAGATACGAATTTTAATCTAAATTACATTTTTCCAATTTTGGCCGAAATTCATGAAAAATGAAATTTAAAGATATGTTCAAAATTCCTTCCGGATGAGATTGTGTCTTCAAACCTAAGTAGAAAATGCTAACTTGGACGAAATCGGACCCTGAGAACGAGAGATGGGAATTTTAACCTAAATTGCTTTTTTTTCAATTTTGGCCGAAATTCACGAAAAATGAAATTTAAAGATATGTTCAAAATTCCTTCGGGATGTTATTATGGGCTCAAAATTGAGTTGTATAAAGCACATCCGAAAGAAATCTGATTCTTAGAACGAGAGATACGAATTTTAATCTAAATTGCATTTTTTTTTCCAATTTTGGCCGAAATGCACTAAAAATGAAATTTCAAGATATGTTCAAAATTCCTTCGGGAGGAGATTGTGGCTTTAAAACTATGCAGA